>JBBYHM010387404.1:0-15064 GCA_038381775.1 Adansonia rubrostipa | reverse complement strand
TGAAAATATTTAAGAGTTTGGGGTATAATTCTCAAAGTATTTGAAAGGTTCTATCTAAGCCTTAAAAGATAGTTGTGGAAGGTTATACCTTAGCCTTAAAGGTAACAATTTCCTTAATGAATTGTGGTAATCACCTTGGTAAGAAAATACCAAGAAGAGAGGACATAGGTGCCGAATTAAAGGATCGAACCTTTATACATCCATTATTGATTTTTTTTCTTTTCCTTATTTTGATTTTCAAATTTACAAAGTTTTTATAAAACCAATTCACCCCTCCCTCTTGGTCCAATCTCTCTATTGAAGCTAACAATGATCTATACAAATGCTTTTTGGAGTTTTCATATGATCTACTATTCTCTGATGCTAGCCAAAAGGCTTCTCATGTCTTAATCAAAAGATATAGCTGACAAATTTAGATCTGAAGTGATCCTAGAATAATTCCTATGCTTGTTAAGCTAAAGAGGAGAAAAATTAGCTCCACAAGAAAGCATTATTTTTTACAGATACAAGCAAATGAATTCAAAAATCTAATTTTTTATTTTGGTTGATTCCTTTAGGCTAGAAAATAGATTTTCCACCTTTGTTATGATCATGGACAACTTAAAACCGCTTAAAAACCTTTTTTATATCTAGACACTTTTAGAAAAGTGGTTGTTTTGTGCAAATACCAATAAACGGATCCAAAAACATTAATTTTTGATTTTGGTCAATTTTGCTAGGATAGAAAACTGATTTTCTACCATTGTTGTGGTAAAAAACATTTTGAAACCACTTAGAATATGAATTGGTGCATAAAGGGCTTAGGGAAGTAAGAAAGTTAGTGCAATAACCTTTAAGGAGCTGAAAGGTTTTTTGAATAGCTAACTTTCTCCTAAAAGACTTAATGTTGTATATATAGGCCTCATGGATTAGGTGTAGCTGTTTAATGAATGAACCAGACCCATTAAACAAGCCTTACAGGTGGCACTAACTTAGAGTGTTTCTTGGAGCCCAATTAAAACTATTTTGATTAGCTCATCAAAGATTAGCCCCAAATAGTAAATTATTAATATTTTAGCCTAATAGCATACCAAGAGTAGCTATTTCATGTGCAAGCCCATTAATAAGCCCGACTTGCAGTAGTTCACAACTAAACTCTATTAACTTGATAATTAGGTTTTCTAGCCTAACCCCTTTAATTTACATAATAGATAATTTAATTCATAATTAAAATTTCTAACCTAAGTAAAACAATTTTACTTCATTAAAATATTATTAAATAATTAATTAAATAATTATCAAATTATTACTTAATTTTTCAAATACAATTATTTGGCTTTATTGAATAATTTCTCTAAAACCATGTCTACAAATAAACATTATTTTGATAAACATTCTTAACTTTATTGTCATATTAAGACATCTTTGATTAGATTTCATAAATCTAATTTATGTCTTAAATTGTTCTTAATTAAACTAATTCAGTTAAGTCCTCCTTAGTATACCTTTTATTTAATTAAATCGAACTTAATTAAATCCAAGTTTTAATCTAATAGATCATTTGTTGTGTGTGGCCCATTAGGCTTCCATCATAATAATGATAAATATAATTATTCAATTAAGGGTACTTATATCTATAGACCTAAATTGACCTCTATCAAGGCATCATGGCCACCCAATATGCAGGAAAAGTTAATATGACCTTTTCAAGAAACCTTTCAATAACCAACTTTTCAATGTACTTTAGTCTTTTCACCAGATATCCTGGAAAGGCCATGATTATGGGGAAGTGTTTACTTATGTATCAATACATATTAGTTCTTGTAGCTTTTGGTTATTCTCATGGATTTAAAAAAAACAATTTCTACTAAATTAATCATACATTGGCTAATGACTTTATCAGGTTAACCAAAGCCAAAAACATAAGAGATATGCCTCCAATGTCACTTGGAATGGTGAATCCTTTCTAGATCAAACATTCACTTACCATATGATTTATTTCATACCCAACATACCCTACCTTAAGCATCCATCCATTGTAGAACCATTTTAGAAAAATCAAAGTATGACACTTCTTGTGCAAAATGACCTCTTATCATAAGTCTGAGGACTACTATACATGACTGGCATATGAAAACATATTCCATAGGCAATTAAGTGACTTATACCAAATGGAGTTCTGATACGGGCCATGTTTAGTGGATTTGTTCCCATGAAACAAGCACCCATATGCTATCCCCAAATATCTCTATACTTCAAATTCTATGAAATTAAAGACTTGCATGACATAAATGCATGGAGCTTTAGCCTATGCCAGTCTGTGTACATTTTCTATGCTCTATCTTGACAATACAAAGGCTATAAATCTTTTTAGAAGCATGACTTTGATGCATAAGGATCTCATCATTGTAACTTATTACTAACTTTATAAGGCTATTGTGTTTCATGGGCTTCATCCAATTACTACTTGCATGATCATGCAATAACATGAAGGAAAATCTCAAATCACTAATATATGTGATTGGTTTGCATTATTAACTATTATTTGCCTTATCTAATTCTATTAGCTTTAGGGCATATACAAATATCTCCCACTTGCACTAATGAATCACTAATGCATCTAACGCTAAACTTGTTCTATTAGCATTAGTGTCTTGGACAATGCTTTAGTACTATTGTGAGAATATGCTTTGATCATATTAATGACAATGTCATTATCAAAGTCATTAATTGTTCAGACCATGATAGACTCAGATTCCAATCAAATGGCTTAATTGTTACTTTAACAACTTTTAGGAATCTTTAATTAGCTTATAAGCAAATGATCCAAATCTAACTCCTTTTATGAGCTTAAACAAAAAATTGGTTTATGACTTTTTTGGTATAAACATGCAATCCTCTCTCATTTAGAACACTTTCCAAATAATTGTATTTTAACATTATGGCTATTTATCACTAAGTCAAATTATGATCTTTAACTTTTAAATTGTCATAAATACATCTCGGTAAATCCTACATGTGTAGATTTAAGGGAATTGGATTCGAAAACTACTTTTGAATCCTTTAAATTATAGGCCATTTAGTATTCTTAATACTATTGCAAGTGAATGTTTGACAATAATGTGACCATAAGATAGAACAAATTCCATGATTAATGATTTATTTAATGAGACTAAATCTAAGCTTGGCATCAAATGCCCAGCAATCATCCTCAGATTGGCAAGTAAGTGCCAATATAAACATCTTATGTTTACAAATAAATAAAATTATGTTTCATAGGCACTAATCAAGAAGGTAAGCTTAATCAATATCAAGAAGGTTGCCTTTACTTATGGTCTATCTTTACTATTCCTTTTATTTGGTCTTACAATATGTTATACATATTTAAGCACCAACTTCTAGGTATCTTAGACGAAGACAAGTGAATTAATCTCAATGCATATCTGATATAGAAACTTTTGTAAGTTTCCTAGTTTTGATCATATTAAAATCTTGCTAGCTATCCATTATGTTAGCACTCCACTATCTTTTTTCAAAAGAATAGATATGGATAATGCATGGATCATGATCCATTTAAAGTGCTTAACTCTTGAATACATCATATCATATGAGGCCTATTTAGGCTATCTTCTAACATCTTGCTTAGCAACAATTCCTTAAGGATGTCTAACATCTTATTATGATTATCCTTATGGAATAATTCTTTAAGGTTTTAGATGATTTCATGAGCTTAAATAGATTCTTGCTCTTTTAAAAGTTCAAGG
Source organism: Adansonia rubrostipa (assembly GCA_038381775.1). Lineage (NCBI taxonomy): Eukaryota > Viridiplantae > Streptophyta > Magnoliopsida > Malvales > Malvaceae > Adansonia > Adansonia rubrostipa. The sequence goes on along the minus strand of JBBYHM010387404.1, from coordinate 11,321 downwards.
GTTATACTAGCCATCATCACTATGTGGCTTGATCAAGGTCATCTATATGAACTTGATAGACTACCCTTGAAGTAGTGGGCTATTCTTTAATATGCCATTTGATGCGGGCCTAGTCAATGGAGTCTGGCCCATTAAGCTTATTAAAATCACATATACTACTTAATGATAGTTTAGTATGTGTTTATCCATTATGAACCAAAACATTTTGTAGTTAATAATTTGCAGTTTTAATCATTAAGTAAGGTTCTACAACTTTATGATTGTCCTCATTAATTTATCGATAACCCTTAACTATAATACAAGAAGTTCAATGTTTAAATCTTTTTAATGAGCTAGGCACCCCTTTCATTTTTCCATGACATTGAATTAGCTCAACAAACCATGAAGGAACCAATTGGGTAGGTAACTTTATTTACTGATTGCATCTCTAAGCAACTCTTAGATTAGTTAAGTGGCAACTTTTTGCCAAAATAAATCGTAAGTATTTCATCTAGCCATCATCTTTAATGCCATGTGGTCAAGTTATATGCATCCAAACAAAATGATGTTACTTAAATAAGATCCATTATTCATAACTCAAGTAGCTCAGGCAGAAGGAGCCTTGATTTAGTTCAACAAGTATATAACTCGAGTACCTTGTTATGAACTATGGAAAGCACCTAATCATGCATAGGCATGACTCAATATTTTGCAAGGGACATTTATCATTTATCTTAGGTCCATTGCTTTGTTTAATTAACATGCTTAGCATTTATTCAATCAAATATCACATATATAAATTCAAAAAATATATATATAAACACATGCAATCTACTTGGATGATTATGGTCTTTTATCTATCTAATTTCCTTGAGCTATTAGGAAACTAGTTGGCCAAATTCCTAGGGATATCATACCAGGTCTTCCTAAGTCTTAACGATGATCTTCTTGGTCTTTTATTCTGGGCACTGTCTTCTTTACATCTAGGATTTGCATAAATCATAATTTTTTCTTAAATCTAAATCTAAGAGTCATATGTAACTATTACATATCATTGTAAGAAACCTCGAGTTACATTCTAAAGAGTTAGGTGAGAAGAGAATTTGCAACTTAGAATTAAAAAAGAAGGTAAGATTCATAGGCCCTATTTATAAAACAAATATCAAAAGAAAAATTCAACCATCTATGACCTAGTCATACCAAGGTCTAGTCCATAATCATCCTTATGCTAACATAATCATATTATAAGCATGAAATTAAATATGCATAGCCACTACCACTCGGTGATCTTGCATGTCATTTGCATAAAACAATTTGAGATAATTTATCAAATAGCTAGTAACATTTTTGGTTTTGTAATTAAAACATATTTAATTAAATCCCTAGCTTTTAGGAAGATTGTCTTAAATTGATCATTATCTACCATTTAAGTTGTTTGTCTTAGTTAGGACATTATTTAAATTTTAGATATCTTTGTCTTAATTGGGAAAAACCATCCATTTTAGGAAACTTATTTTTTAACAACAACATTTTAAGACTTTGAATTGGACATTACCTAACTTTCAGGTTATTTATCTTAATTACGATATTATTTGACTCTAAGATAACTTTGTCTTAATTTATAGAAACCATTTAGAATGTTATATTTTCTAAACCATTTAGGAAATTAGTTTCCAATTTTTCGAAGTCTTAATGATTGATCCATATTTAGTATAGTTAAAAAAAGAATTTTCTTATATGATTAATATTGATTCAAATCACATTAGCACAAATCCCATTCCATTGATTAATCATTTAGATTAAATATATTTGTCAATTAAACAATCTAATTGAATTTTATCTTACTATATTACCTAATTCATATCTTAAACAAATTAAGAAAATTAATACAATTAGATAACTAGGTGTTTAATAATAAGTAAGAGTTTTAACAGAATACAACCTTTTAGGGAGTCCTATTCCAACTAGGAGTTTGCTCCCTGCATGGCTATCTTAGCCATCCTAATCCAACTTACACTGAATTTACAGCAACATCTTGTTGCCATGGATGCCACACCAAGGTCAAAAAAGTAAAGATGAAGTGCCACACACATCAAGTACATCTAATACACCTAATATAGCCCGAAATTGAAATGTTTTCAACTCCAATTCTAACCTAATTTTTCCACAAAGCATCATGAACTTTTCATGACACTTTCAAGGTGGAAAAATAAAGAAAAATAGCAGCAATAGCTACTAAATTTTAGTACCATCAAAACACCAAAATAGAGCCATCCTAACAACAATCAACATTAAAACATTCATAGATGACTCTATTATTGATTTAACTAGATAAAACCTATTTTAAACTAATCAATATAGGTAATGTATATTGATTAACATGCTAGAAAATTAAAAATTAAAAAAAACAATTTCATTAATTTTTAATTCAAGAAATAGATCAAAACAACATCCAAACAATTTGGAAAGCTAAGAACATGTTAAGACTTCAATCTAAATTAATTAAAACAATTTTAATTAACTATTTAAACACTTTTAAACATGATTAAAGCTAAAAATTACATGTTCTCTAGATTTAAAAAATTAAAGAAAAATAAATTTTCAAGAATTTTACCAAAACAAAAAAATCACTACATTAACATAAAAATTAATCAAATTAATTATACCAAATACCAGCTGCTATACCATATGTAATCTACAAGCCTTAGGCTTAATACCACTAAAAAGGAAAATCCAGGCTCATGTATATCAATATCGACATAAAAAGTTTCATCAAAATTAAACCTACATAGCGAAATTAAACAAAGAAACACCTAGATTTCCTTAGGATCTTAGCAAGAGATGTACATATGATCATATAGCTATTTTAAAACACAGATCTATTGAAAATCATGCCTTCCTAGAGACTCGAAACTCTAGGTGTGCCGATCCCTCCCTGAGCTCACCATGGGTTGATTACTACAATTTGTTCAAGCAATCTATTTTTAAGGCCATAAGTAGCATAAGTATCTCGCTTCCAATAGTGATCCATAAATACCTATTGGAGCCTTCATAAGGTTTAGTGGTTCTCTGGTCCTAGCCAGAAGACTTTTCATGCCTCAACCAAAAAGATACATAGCCATTACGTTCAGATCTGAAGTGATACAAGAACAATTCCCATGCTTGTTACACTAAAAAGGAGAAAAATAGCTCCATATGAAAATAGCTATTTTTCATAGATAAAGAAAAACTTATCCAAAAACCCTAATTTTTTCTTGGTTAATTCCTTCAAGCTTGAAAATAGATTTTCTACCTTTATTATGATCAAAAACAATTTCAGACCACTTAGAAACCATCTTTATGGCTATTTACCTTTAAAAAGGTGGCTATTTTGCACAAATGCCAATAAATGGATTCAAAAATCATAATTCTTGATTCTGGTTGATTTTGCTAGGATAGAAACTGATTCTCTACATTGTAGAGATCAAAAACACCTTGAGATCACCTAAAATATGAATCGGCATATAATAGGCTTGAGAAAGTAAAGAAATTGATGTAATAGCCTTTAGAGAGCTCCAGGGTTCTTATTCTATGATTTTTTAATAGCCAACTATCTCATAAAAGACTTAATGTTTTATATATAGACCTTATTGATTAGGTTTGGTTGTTTAATGAATAAGCCAGACATACTAAACAAGCCCTATAAATAGTGCCAACTTGGAATGTTTTTTCAATCCTAATTAAAACTACTTTAATTAGCTTGTCCAAGATTGGGCCAAAATAGTAACTTATTAATATTCTAGCCCAGTAGCACACCAATATGGCTATTCCATACGCCAAGCCCATTACTAATCCTAATTTGGAGTCGTTCACAACTAAACTCCATTAACTTGATAATTAGGCTTTTTAGCCAACCTTTTTAATTTACAGGCTAGATAATTTAATTCATTAATTAAATTTTCTAACCTAAGTAAAACAAGTTTATTTTGTGTAATTATTATTAAATAATTAATAAAATAATTATCAAATAATTATTTAATTTTTCAAATACAAGAATTTGGCTTTATTTAATAATATCCCTAAAAACATTTCTGCAAATAGATATCATTTTGATAAGACATTCTTATCTTTATTGCCATAACAAGACATCTCTAATTAGATTTCATAAATCTAATTTATGTCTTAGATTATTATTATTTGAACTAATTCAATTAAGTCCTCCTCATTATACCGTTTATTCAATTAAGTTATGCTTAATTAAATCCTGGTTTTAAACCAATAGATCATCTCATTATGTATGGCCCATTAGGCTTCCATCATAATGGTAATAAATATAATTTCTCGATTAAGTGTATTTATAGACCAAGATTGGCCTGTAGCAAGACATCATGAGCACCTGATATGCAGAAAGAGTCAATATGAGCTCTTCAAGAAGCTTTTCAGTACCCAACTTTACCAAATATCCTGGAAAAACCATGAGCATGAGTGTCTACTCATGTATCAATCCATATTAGTTCTTGCAACTTTTGGCTAACTTCATGAATTTAGAGAAACCATTTCTCCTAAATTCATCATGCATTGGCCAATGAGTTTATTAAGCTAACTAAAGCTAAAAACATATAAGATATGACTCTAGTGTCACTCAAAATGGTGAATCCTCTCTGGATCACTCATTCACCCATCATGTTATTCATCTCATACCAAACATACCTTACTTTAAGCTTCCATCCATTATGGACCCGTTTTAGATAAATCAAAGTATGACATCCTTAAGTGAAATGACTTGCACCACTACAGGCAAAACTAATCAAATGCACAATAAAATTTTTAACAATTTTTCAATCGATCGTTCTAAATCATATTATTATATACAAGAAAACCATCTTAATTAGTTACTTGATTTATAGATCTAAAGATGTTGTCCAAGAATTTCTAGACCCATGTGAAAGCTTCAATGAACTAATCTTCTCTATTATTCTCTAATTCCCGGATGATAGAGTATTTGGGCATCTTTGTCTTGATCAACTCTAGATTCATACGGCTTGATTCTCCTTAATGACCATCTTGTGCTACTAGGTTTAAAATCAGGAGATATTATGATTAAAAATTTCTAGGTGTGGCTCCAACGTCTAAGAAAAAACCTTGGCATAAGCCTCTTACTTATATCAGGTAATAAGGTGGCCCTAATTTAATTTTTAATTAAAATAATTATTTTATTAATCCCATAAAACCCATATGTGGCACCAAACTTATGGGTGTCCACCATAATTTGGCCCAAATCTAGTGTCTATAAACAATATTTTCACCCAAATTTATTTTATGAAATCTAGCTCGTTTAATCTAAATAATAATTAATTATGATTAAACTGTTAACTTTATTTAGCCTATTAATTTTCCATAACTCTAATTCTAATTTGAAATAACATCATGGCAATTTATTCGAGTAGAATAATTATGTACTAATTATCAAAATAAAATTAGCTATAATAAAAGAATTAATTTAATCATAAATTAAAATAAATAAATAAAATAATTTTTTAAAATTTATTTAGAATATTGTCCATGTTGAACTTATAAATAAATATTTAAACAAGTTTTAATAGATATTAAATTAATTATATAAATAATTAATTTCCTATATCTATTAAATTTAAATTAAGTCTTATATTTATCAGAAGATAAATATAACTAATTTAAATTACTAGTTCTTTTCTAAATAAATATTTAATCACATTAAATATATATTCTAAATAAATTCTACCAAAAAATTATTTTTATTTATTTACTAAAGAAAATGCCCACATTCCTAAAGTAAGTGAATCTGGCTTACCACTCCACTATGTTGAAAATCTTTTAACTTTAAATAGTCTGACAATTCATATTAAATCAGTTTTTTTAAAATTTAATTTATTTTATGAGTTTCTTTTAAGATTTTTTTATTTTCAAGATATGGAGTTTTCTACTCTGTAAATTTTTTCGGGGTTCTTTTCGTGTTTATAATTTTCAAAATTCTTTAAATATTCTCATTCAATTCATATTAAATCGGTTTTTCAAATTCAATTTATTTGATAAGTTTTGCAATTTTTTTTAGATTATTCCTATTTTTAAAATACGGAGTTCTCCATTGTGTAAATTTTTTATATGATTTTTTTGAGTTTATAATTTTTAAAATTCTTTAAATATTATTATTTAAATCATATTAAATCAGTTTTGAAAAATTCAATTTATTTTATGAGTTTTTTACATATAACAATTTTTCCAGTTAAGGTTTTTCTCGTAAATTTTTACGAGTTTGCTATTTTTAATTTTTTCTATAAATTAAAAAAATTGTTTATTATTAGAATAAATTAAATTGATCATATGAAATTTTATTTGAAATACATATTTTTAATTTTTATAATTTCGTCCTTATAATTAATTTTTATAGTCTAATTTTACATATTAATACAATTATCATACGAAATGCTCTAGAAATCAATGATGTCATTCATGACATCACTCATAAGAAGACAAAACTAATAAATTTAAATCAAATCGTGTTTAATTTAAATCAAATCAATTAACAAAAGTAAAATTAAAAAATTTAAAAAAAAAGAAAAAAATAGAATGGTGTAAAAACCATTCTGCTAAGGCCTTTTTTTTATTCCTTGGCTAACCTTGCTTCTATAAATAGCGATACCTTCATTCATTGGGGAGGTTTTCGAAAAAAAAAGAAAAAAATACTAGAAAAAAATAATTTTACTCAGTTTTTAAGTTTTTTTCTTAAGGTGTAAACACTTGTTTTCTTTCCTTTCTTCATTTTTGATTCATTTTCATCCTTATTCATTAGTCAAAATCATGTTAAGGCTCATGGATTCTCATCCATGTTGAAAGGCTAAACGTGGTGACTTTAAAAAGTGTTTGTATTTCTTGTTATTTTGGCTTTTTTAAAGTTATATCTTGTTTTTTTAATTGAATGTTATTTTTATTGTTATGATTTTGATTTTGTTGTATTTACACTGATGTTTAAATTATTTCTTTCATGCTGTTTTGATGTTAATATGTTGATTAGTATATTAGCATATTTATTTTGTGGTTTTACTATGATTCAAGTTTAATAATAACTGTTTATGCTTGTTTCCATGTTTTTCTATATGAAAACATGTCTATGTTTAATAATTTTCACCTTGGAGTTGATAATGCTGATTTTGTGCTTATTTTTGTCTTCATTTCATGGCTTTTGGGTTATTTGTGGTGTTAGTAAACATAGGGAATAAATTGGAAAATATGTAAAAGTTTTTTATGACATTTTTGGCTTGGCCAAGACCTTTGTGAGCCATGAGATCTTTAATTTATGTGTGCTGTAAATGTGTTTAAGGGTATTTTAACACTTTAGGGGTCATTTTGCATTTTAGAAAACATAAGGACTAGCAAAATATGGAAAAATCATGTTTTATGGCCAAAAGTGCTTGGCCGAACCTTCATGTATATTTTTTTCATGACTCTGGTGTTGATTCTTAGCTAGTTTGATGATTTTTTTTTATTTTTTTCATTTAAAGGTCAAAATGCAAATTTAAGAAGTTTAGGGATTAGTTTGCAAAAAATTAAAAATTTTTGTTTCAAGGCCAAGGTGTTTGGTTGAATCTTCATGAATATATTTTCTGTGTTTCTCATGGTTATTTTCATGTGTTTAATGATTTTTTAGGGTCTTTTTCAGTGTACGGACTAAAATAAAAATTTTAAAAGGTTTAAGAACTAAATAGCAAACTTTAGTATTTAGGGGTAGAATAATCATTTTAGTCATTTTTAAAGATTTCTATTATTCCTATGCTCTTTTGTAGGGGTATAGAAATGTTTAAAACTTTTCGTATTCTCTCAATTTTTCATAGTGTATGAAATGAAATTTTTAAAAAGTTTAAAATCATGTTTAAACATAAGGACTAGCAAAATATGGAAAAATCATGTTTTATGGCCAAAAGTGCTTGGCCGAACCTTCATGTATATTTTTTTCATGACTTTGGTGTTGATTCTTAGCTAGTTTGATGATTTTTTTTGATTTTTTTCATTTAGAGGTCAAAATGCAAATTTAAGAAGTTTAGGGATTAGTTTACAAAAAATTGAAAATTTTTGTTTCAAGGCCAAGGTGTTTGGCTAAATCTTCATGAATATATTTTCTGTGTTTCTCATGTTTATTTTCATGTGTTTAATGATTTTTTAGGGTCTTTTTCAGTGTACGGACTAAAATAAAAATTTTAAAAGGTTTAAGAACTAAATAGCAAACTTTAGTATTTAGGGGTAGAATAATCATTTTAGTCATTTTTAAAGATTTCTATTATTCCTATGCTCTTTTGTAGGGGTATAGAAATGTTTAAAACTTTTCGTATTCTCTCAAATTTTCATAGTGTATGAAATGAAATTTTTAAAAAGTTTAAGGGCTTAATTGCAATTTTTGCATTTTAAGTCAATTTTAGAACTTTAATTTCCCTATTTAGGCTAAATCCATCATTTTATAATTATTTCAGTGTCCATTAAGGTGCCGAGATACATTCACGTTGAAGGTATTCCTAAAGGCATTTTAGTAATTTTACTTAGAATTGAGTCCTAGATAGTAACTCAGATGCTTCTATGCCAAAGGTGCATAATTAGGATAGGTTTGTCATTCCATCATCATATTTGTATCCGTTAGGATACTAGGATACTTTCACATGGAAACTATACCCTAAGGGCATTTTGATATTTTTTTTGAGTTGACTTTTAAGTAAACACAAGATGCTTTTAGGCTAAAGGTGCATATTCAGGATAGGTTCATACTTTTATTATCATTTTTGAGTCCTTAGGATAAAAGGGATATTTTCATGTCGAAAGTAAAACTTAAGGACATTTTTATAATTTTGCATTTGAACCCAATCCTATGTGTTTACAGGGCTGCTTTCATGTAGAAAGTACACTTTAGGAATAGGTTCATCAAATTGAACCATTGTTTGGTCTTAGGGTTAATAATTTTTAGAAAATCAAATAGATTTTTTTTAAAAATTAAGGTAATGTCTCCTAATTAAACTAATACATGGAATTCCTACCAGAATATGTAAGGTTTTATGGATTATTTTAATAAGGAAACATCCTTTTCAAAATGAAAGTTGAGATTTTTCAATTTTTGTAAAAATAAAACCTTTGTATTTCATAGGTTCTCCAACAGGGTATGGAAAAGAATGATAAAAAGCTTTCATGTCCTCTTAGTCCTCTGGAAGGGTGCGAATGATATTGCGATTTTCAATAAATAATAATAAAACCCGACATTCTTGGAATAATAAATTTGTTCAATAAAATATTATGGGAATTATAATTAAATATTTAATATTAAAACCAAATAAAAGTCAAAATTTAAATTAACATATAATTAATAAGATACCAATTTCAGGCATCACTAGAGGGTTAATCCTTACTCATGGTTGTCACTAACTCCTGGACTCATTCACATGATCTCTAGTATTAACATAGACCTTGGGTTTTGTTTAGGGGTTTCATAACCCTTAAAACATAAACTTTGATCGGTGATCAATATCACCTAATAAATAAATTGATGGTGACTCTAAAATAAATAGTCTTTTTGTAATAACTATTCAGAGTTAAGTTGACTGAGCGATTCATCTTAACAACTCAGTCCCAGACACAAGAAATAAGGAATAATGAAATAATAATGATATGGCCCCTAAAATAAAAGAAAATGATGCTATATAGATATATATAAGAATATGGAGTATATTCTCCATTTTAAGTCGGCCTAGTCAGGATTCATAATCGGGCCATGTTACAATAGCTTGTGACTCCACTGGGACAAGTTAAAGAGTCAGGCCTAAAATAAATTGCGTGTTGAATAAATTTTGATTAATTTGGTCTTAATAAATATTTAATTATAATTCATGATACTTCAAAAAAATTTTAAAAAATTTATTTTTGTCTTAATTTGCTCTTATATTTCCTTTGTTTTCTTTGGGATTTAGGATAGGGGTTTTATTTTAACGATATTTTACAAGAAAGGATTGTCTATCCCTTCACACCCACTGAGCATGTATGCAATAGTTTCTCTTTCAGATCTTTAAAAGGGGTATAGGTACCTAATATTTTAAGAAAGGGCTAGCTTTGATTTCTGAGGTGTTAGCCTCTGTTTGGGCTGGTGAAAAGCCTGTCAGGTGTAAATTCCTATGCCTACCTGAGGTGTTAGCCTCGTTATGGGCATGAAAGATACTCTTACTCAGATTGAACCTTTTTCAACATAAACCTGCAATGTGTAAGTATAAGGTACCTTGTTAGTCTATTCTAGGCTCTCAAAGCAATTTGAGAATCAATATAAAGGTCTGACCTACACCTCATATAGTGAACCCTAGTGACCTCCTATTTAAAACCATGCTGTATTCTAGACATAATCAAAAAATTAAGAATATGTAAGGGATAAACATATCTTTCTCTCTTTGTTGTTTACCTGATTGTTGTGTTTATTTAGATAGTATTTCTGTTGTATTATCTTTTCATGTTAAATTTTATCGTTATTTGGATTATTTATTTTTTTGGGTACTAACTTATTTGTTCTTTTCTTTTTTATGGATTTCTCATTTGCATATAGGCACACTTGCTTTATATTTGAATTTTAGCTCAGTTTAATTTGCATTAGGCTTTATGGGTGAACGAGCGTATGTACTGGTTATTTCTAAGAGATTCAAGGATGTTCACATCAAGTCAAAATTAAATTAGAAGGAATGAGGAAACTGTATACTAAGGGATTTTATGTCAAACTACTAAAAATCATGCATTTGGATCTCCAGTAGAATAATTTGTCAAAGTAGGTTGATATATGGGATGGTTGGGGTAATTGAACACACTCGATTCACAAAAATATGGACATATTGTAGTTTTGCTTAGAATATCGATGGATGACCAATTGATCCGTGCTTTAAATAGGTTCTAGGACCCTTCATATAGGTGCTTCTCATTTAATCAGCATGATATGCTCTGCCAATAAAAGAAATTGCATCTCTACTTAGGTCAGAGCCTTTAAGTCGACCTATCTACTGTAAGGAGCATAACCCGGCATGTCTTTAAAAGAAATAGGATAGATTTTTGATTTACCATTCTAGTTAGCACTCACTATATTGAGCATAAAGGTAATACGAGTGTTTATTTCATGGCAATTTCTAGGAGGATACATCAAAAAACACTCAGACAAGGAAGAAGCCCTAATGCATCCTAAGAGGGTGATGGAAATATGGAGAGCTCACTAAAATGATGAAGGTGCTAAAAAACAGAAAATGGAAGTGATAAAGTGAGAAGTTGTACCAACAAAACTTCACTTTTTGACCAAATAATTGGAGCAGTAGAGATGGCTTAAA
>JBBYHM010387393.1:0-15065 GCA_038381775.1 Adansonia rubrostipa | reverse complement strand
TAAACATAAATAATTTAACTTAGCTTTTAAAGTTTACACTATAATATTATATATATATATGTATTGTTTATATGATAGAAATTATATAATACATAAAATATAAAATAAATATAATATAATATAATATAATAATAAATCGGGCCGGGCCGGGCTCAGGCTTTGAAAGTCAAACCCAAGGCCCGCCTATTTTTTAATCGGGCCTATTTTTTTTGTCCAGGCCCATTTTTCAGGCCTATTATATTTGTCCAAACCCTCTCAAATTTCGGGCAGACTTTCGGGCTCGAGCGGGTAGCCCGGCCCTTGAGCAGGTCTAGTACCAGATAATTATTCTACATATATATATACACTGAAGCTAGACTGATATGAATATATATTTCTTTGTTGACAAAGTAGCATGGATATTTCGTGAATTGAAGCAAATGATTCAATCTATTTAATAAGTTAATTGATCGATCACTGAATTCATTTGATTGGTTATCAATTAGAGATTTTGGAAGACTTTTACTTTCGATTAATGAAGTTCAAAATCGATTTAATTAAGAATTTGTTGAAACATGTGAAATATCTAAAATAATATCGTTCATTTTATAATGTTTATTTTTAAAACTTCAGGTTTCAAAATATTGAAAGGTAAAACTAAAAAAATGCTTTTCAGTTTTGCCAAAATTGTAAATGAATAAAGCTTTCTATAAATAGTTTGATTTTTATTTGTTTATCAAGTTAAATAAATGAAATTATAAACAAGATTCTAAGGCAATTTATTAAATGAACCGAGCTCAAACATAGTATGTTCAATTAATTTATATTCACAATCAAGTTTATTCATGAATCATTTAAAACTAGTTCAATAAATCGTTTAAAGTTCATTTAAAACTATTTATTATTCGATTATAATATAAATATTATTATTTGTGATTAATTATCTTTATTTATAATATAATTTATAATGTTTATGTTTTTATTACTTTATATTTAAAACTAAGAAACATGTTTATTTGTTTGTATATTTATTTAGATTTATTTGTTTATTGTTTATGAACAGATTTTTAACTGTTCATTAATGTGTTTGATTATATGTTTATGCACATTTTTGTTACTGTTAGCAAAACAAGTTTGTTTAACTTAAACGAACAAACTCTAAAACACCTAATTTTAAACAAACAAGCTTGAACACAATTTTGATATTCTTAACACAAACCTAACTCGAATATACTCAAAAATAAATGAATGATCATGAATAAAAGTTACAAGTTTCTAAATATAAAATTTCTACTTGAATACCAGTTTTTATTTGGTTAGCTAAAATCTTAATTTGATTAATTTTGTTAGTTAACTTTTTAGTTTGTATAAATTTTGTTTGATTAATAAAAAATACAATTCGATTAATTTAATTTTAGCTAATTCAATTCAAAATTAATTGTATATGCTAAATTAATACCTAACTTACAATTAGACCTATTCATGAGTTAAGTTTAGGATCAAAACTTTTATCTTCCTTACAAAAGCTATGCTCAAGCCAATCTAAGAACCCATATTACTATTAAAAATATTAAAATGTAAAAAATTTGTATTAATATTTTATGCATTTTATAATTAAATTTAAATAAAATGACATTTTAATTAATAAATTAAAAATTTAGACTAAACCATATCAACTCAAATTAAAATGTTGGTGTCAAAACTTAACTAAAATGAACTAAACCTATTGGGCCAAGTGAAGAAGCCGATCTTCTGATAGGTCTACTTGCAATGGAACTTACACCACCATATGATCTTTGGCTGTTTTAGATTTACATAAGCATCAAGTAAGGGCTGCCCTCAACCTCGAGCGTTAGAATCTTAATTATCTTTGGTTTAAAATTATTTTATTCTAATAAAGACTAACAGTATACTGTGTGAATACAATCAATTAAAATTGTTCATATCATATATTATTCTTTTGATGTCATTTTAAGTATTCTTCAATCTTTGATTTTCACGTGTATTATAAGCAATTTGATTTTTCATGTATTTAATACTATAAATTTAAATTTTAATGTACCATACATTTTATCATTAAAAGGTAAAAACAAATAAAAAAATACGTTGGAATCCAAGCTTAGTATTCAAGTCACTTTACATGAGTGCGTGAATTTGATAAATGATATTCTAATCCCTTGTCCAATTGAATTTTAAATCAATTTTCTTGGTTTAAAACTTAACTAAGCTATCATTTCTCATTAATTAATTATTCAATCAATTAATTCTTTATTCCTTTTGCTTATTTTGAAAATTATTTCAACAATCCCCACCATTTGCAAAATAAAGTAAGTTCAATACCTTTAAAAATCTTATGCATGAGTGAAGGTATCTTACTGATTCAAAGCTTCCACCTGAATGCAAAAGGTTTTTGATCTAATTAGAATGATATGGTAACCAATGATTTTATATGACTAGTTATGCACTAATCCACACATAAAATTTCAAGACTCATAAAAGTTATTTAGAAATAATCAACACTATAGCTGGTCGTGTATTTTACATCATTTCAAGAGTGCTTAAAAGCCAAGCCCTTTACTCTAGGAACTGACACCATTCCACTCATTTTATAGGTGAACTCCATCAAAAAAGCTATTGTATAAAGCATTTCAATACTTTAATTTATAAATTGTAGGTTCATTAAGAGAATCAACTCTATCTCTTCTTTTCAAAGCACATGGTTCCTAGCAGTTTAATAAACGTAGGATGTGTAGTTCATTTGAACTACTTAAGCAATATATTTAGGATGAGAATTGACTTTAATCTTTGTTCAAAACAATATGTCATCTATTAAGTAGATTACTATATTAATGGAAATAGAACAATTTGGTTCAATAACCATAAATTTATATTTGCTGCTTTATGCATAACCTATAAATGTACATTCAATTCACCTTTCTCCAAGTTCCTTTCTTTTAGGTTTGGAAACTCTTAAAATTGCTTTATAGTCCTATACTTTAAGATAGGTTGAATTTTCTTTTCTTTCATAAATCATATGGAGTAACTTTTTTCCTTTTATTTGGAATTATATTTTTCATGTGACAAGTCTCAACATTGCCTTAGCAACGTGGCATTAACCATTTTAGTTAGTACTCTACTTTTAGCGCTCAGCCACACCATTTAATTCTTGGATTATATGGTCCCTAAACTTCCTGAATAATTCCAATAGACTGAAAATAACTTGGATCATAATATTCTCTTTTTTTATCCTTTCTCAAAGATTTTATTTTATAATCACAAAGTTTTTCTACCTCATTCTTATAAACTTTAAACTTATCTAATGCTTTATTCTTTGAATGCACCAAATAAACAAAACAAAATATTAAGAAATCATAAATGATTGTGATATGATACTTCTCTCCGAATGAAAGAGTTCCATGGAAGGCGTTGTATCAGTTCAAGCAACTTAATACAACTTTCAACTTTTGGAAGTGGTTTTCTAGTTATCTTGGTAAGCATGTAAGCATGTAAGTCATACAACTCTCATAATTTTTATTGTCGAAATTAAGTAAGAGCGAAAAAATTAAATGCTGAAAAATTAAATATTGAACTTTTAGTACTAAATTTATAAGCATTGACTTCGTATTATAACGGTTTAGTAGATTATTGAAAATTAAGTACTCAATAAAATTATATTATTCGATTACTATAAATGTTAAATCTAGAAAATTATTATTTTAATTTTAATTTTCCTAACATTCTGTATCATTCTTGATAGTCTTGGATAAAATTAGAAGTTTAATTTAAATATTTTGTCTTTTATATTTAAACAAGAAGAAAGATAATTTAGCTTGAAGATAATTTAAAAAAAAATTAAAATTGACTTAATCTATTCTACATTAAGTTGTAAGTAGCTCTTTACTTACTTATCATGTTCAATAATTTTTGCTGAAAATTTTTAACTACGCAACGATTAAATTTGAGTCATCAAATGCACTGAACAATTAAACCCTTGAAAATTTTCTTTTCAACACAATGAAAATTTTTAACATGTTATAAAACACACCCATAAACATTGTAAGCATACGATTATACTGCCCATGCCCTAACCAACAATGTCATAAATAAAATGAGTCAACCATGTAGACAGAACCATTCATCTTATTATTGATAGAAATAGGATTCACATTAAGCTTGAACATGCCTTCAGAGGCATAACTTTGCCCACAAAGAATACATCCTTAGATAGTACAAACTTATCCCCATTAAACACTAACTTGAGCAGACAAAAGATTTCTCTTGACATTTGGAACATAATAAAATTTAGTGTAAGAAATTTTCTTTGCGTTAATTCCAAATCTATAGTCCATTGATTCAGTTTTAGATGAATTTCTCATGTAGAATATATTGCCTTTCTTTCAAGTGGAAAGTCTTGAATAGGGCTCTATTTGTGTACAAAAGTTAATCCATCATGCTCGGTTTTCTTCCAAGACATGGATTTCAAAAATTACTATAATAATATTGCCTTTAATTGCTTGACATGCCCATTTCATATTTTTAAACAGATGACAATTTTTCTTAAAGTGGTATTGCTTTATAAAATGGAAACATGCACTTCTTTAAGAATTTTTTACTGTTAAAGGAAATTACCTCCCTCTTTATGGATTTGTTGGGCTTAGCTTCTTCCATTACATGAATTTTACAGACATTAGCCTCTTTTTCTTTCTCATTTTCCTTGCGATCTTTAATTTGAAAACATCTCGCAAGCTCCTCCAGAGATATGTCCTTCTTGTTATATTTTGGGGTTCTCTTTAAGTTTTCCCAAGCAGATAAGAGTTTATTCGTTTTCACCATGTATTGATTGAAATTATTGAGGATACGAATTAAAGCAATGCAATAAATTTGTGAAAATAAACAAATTAAATTGAAAAGAAAAAAGAAGCGACAATATAAAAAGAGAGATGTTGAAATATTCGGCTGGTCTGTTACTTCTAAATGATGAATAAATATTTCATAAAATTATTATTTATTGTGTTTATATCATTTGCAGGTAATGTAGCAATCGAAAATCAAACGAAATAGCATTAGTCTCATGGAATACAGAGGAGGAAAGGGTTTAAAAAGGGAAAAAGAAAAAGCCAAGACGTTACGAGTGTTGTGGACGTTATATAACAGTTGAGTTGTCATGAACGTGAATTATTATTCAAAATTCATGTTTTCTTCAAAAACAGTTATCAACAATCATAGAACACTATTCCTCAATCATAAATGAATTACAAGCCAACAATTATGAGCTTGTTACTTTAGACGAATGAAAAAGCGACATAAAATGCATGTGTCTAAAAATTAATTAAATAAAGCTGTAGTCAACAACCAAACAACAAACAAGAACAGAAAAATGTATAAAGCATTTAAACCCATAATCCCAGCTACAGAAATATATATATATATATATATATAACACAAAATCTCATAGAAAAGGCAGGGAAACTCATACCAATATCCTAACTAGCAAAAGAGGAATAAAATAAACACAACCCATAAACCTAAAACCCCCAACAGAGATGAACAAAGGGCAAGGAACAAGCAGCCCTGTTTGGACGTAGCTTGTAATAAAATTGACTGCTTCAAGCTTCACTGACAAGAACTGCAACACCTATTAACTTGCATCTTTAGGCGTTTGAGCTTTTCGTTCGACATGCTTGCCCAATTGAGTTCCACTCCCGCTTTAAATCGTGACTTATCACTACCTTTGATGCTTTAAGTCTATCCGTCACTATCATCCTGTCCAAATTATTAACAAAATTTTCATATTAAATCCAAAAACACCCTTGAATGCTTATTTCCATCCGTCCAATTATGTTGAGGCCATTACATCTCTTTTGGCTACCGCAGCCGTCGTTACATATCAAGTTTCAACCAGCGCTGCAAGTGTGATTCATTTTTCCTACGTGCAATGTTGAAATTACGGTTTGGTATCTTCGTTTTCTGTTACGTTGTTAACGGCCAATTTTAGTGCTGTGCATCCAACCATCCTTGAATAGGAAACAAACCATTTACCCCTTACAAATTTGACAAATAAAAAACTCATTACTTTTTTTTGGTTTGTCTGTTTCCACGTAAGATTGATTTTGTTTTTGTTCTATACGAATGATAAGGCATTGGTAATTAAGATATGGTAAAGGTCAATACGGTAAAAAAAGACGACAGTAGGGATCCATCTGCTCAACTCTACATTAGACCCCTAATGTACTTGGGCTGTCTCTTTCCATCCACGTAACTTTCCAATTTTGTATGCGGAACCCCTATAATTTTCTGGGAATCCATGTGGATCAAGTAGTGGATTGGCCATATCAGTAGCAGCAAATATGGTGGTCGTATTTCTTGGGACTTGAATTATCTCCATTAGTCCTAGACAAGATACAGTTGGGTAAGTGTTTATTCTTTCAAAAGATGTTCCACAATTTTCCTCATTTTTACGTTGTTCTTGCAGCAATTAGCCACAACTCTATAATAGCTTTTAGATAAATGAGGAAAATATTTTTCATATGTGAGTGAATAAATCCAAATGGTGATTGCATCACGATGTTATGATTACTCGTTTGTGATCCTTTAGTTACGATATTCGTTGGAATTATAATTAAACTAGGTTTAATTTTAAATTAAAATCCTTTGTGTTTTGATCTCAAAGTTTTCTTTTCCATTAGCGTCAAAAGAAAATCAATTCTTCATTTGAATTTCATTAGTTAAATCCCATTGCTCTAATTTAATTAACAATGGTAATGCCAATACCATTGCCATTGCTGTTGAAAATAATTTGATTCTTCTAGAAGTCTTGGATATTGCGTAAGTTCAAGCATCTAGGTTTATTGGATTTGTATACATGGATTGGGAAATGCATCAACTAAATATGATTCATGAATGGGTTAGGGACATTTATGTGGTGGCGAAAAGGCTTTGAAACCAATTAAAAGGGTATGGAGATAAGATTGAAAACATTTATGTGGTAGAGAAAATCCATCATTCCTTGACTCCAAAATTTGATTATGTGGTGTTTGTAATTGAGGAGTCCGAGGATCTAGACACCATGATGATTGAGCAATTGGAAGGTTCTTTGCAAGCTCATGAAGAAAATATCAAAAGGAAGCATGTAGAGCCTTTGGAGCAAGTCCTAAAATCCAAACTTTCTATCAAAGATGGTGGTGGTGAAAAGAATCAAAGAGGAAGAAAAAGAGGATATGGTCATGGTCATGGCCAAACAGGAAGAGGCAACCTTGACAACACCAACAATAATGAGAGAAGCCGTCAACCGAGTAGTGGTCATGGAAGAGGTAGAGGAAAAGGTAAAGGCAATGAAAAAAGGTATAAAAATCTAATATTAAGTGCTACAATTGTCATAAATATGGCCGTTATTCTTGGGAATGCCATACTACTACTCATAATATGGAGAAAAAAGTTAATCTTGTTAGTAGTGAGCAAGAAAAATAAGAGCCAGCCTTGTTGCTTATGCTCACAAAAGAAGAGAAGGATGATTCAAGTTCATTGTACTTGGATAATGGAGCAAGCAATCACATGTGCAACTATAAAGAAAAATTTATGGAAATTAATAAGAAGATGAATGGCAATGTTTCCTTTGGAGACTCTTGAAAAGTCCAAATTCAAAAAAAAGGTACAATTCTAACTTCCTTAAAAGATAGTAGACATAGGCTTACTTTCGATGTTTATTATGTTCCTAAACTAAAGAGCAATATCTTAACTTTGTGACAACTTGTAGAAAAACGGTATGAAGTTCACATGAAAAATGGTTTTTTTATGGCTTAGAAATCAAAATGCAAATTTGATTGCAAAGGTGTTTATGTCAAAGAATAAAATGTTCTTGTTGAATCTCAAAACTATTGAAGCAAGATGCTTAAAGGCCACTGTAAAGAATAAAGCATGGTGTTGGCATATAAGATTCAGCCATTTAAACTTTGGTGCACTCAAACCTGTGGGAGATGAAAAGATGGTGAAAAGGATGCCTTCAATTAAACATCCCAATCAGTTGTGTGAAGCATGTCTCCTTAGCAAGCATGCAAGAAGAAGCTTTCCCAAATGAGCCAATTCAAAAGCAATAGAGTCTTTCCAAGTTGTTTATGCTGATGTGTATGGGCCAATCAAACCAACCTCATTTGGTAAAAATAAATATTTCTTGCTCTTTATTCGATGATTATAATAGAAAAGCTTAGGTTTATTCCCTAAAGAAAAATCTAAAGCATTTATGGCTTTTAAAAATTTTAAAGCTATTATAAAAAAATAAAGTGGCTATAAGATTAAATTTTTGAGATCCGATAAAGGAAACAAATTCATGTCAAAAGAATTTAATGAACTTTGTGAATCACATGGTATTTATTGCCTTATAATGATTCCCAAATTGCTGTAACAAAATGGTGTTGTAGAGAGAAAAAGTTAGAATCATTCTTAATATGGCCAGATGTATGCTGAAAGCCAAAAACATTCCTAAGGAATTTTAGGCCAAAGCTATTGCATATGCAATTTATTTGTACAATCGCTTTCCAACAAAAAAAATGTCATAAGCAAAACTCTTAAGAAACATGGAGTGGTATAAAGCCTACTATTGATCATTTACGATGTTTGGAAAAATTGCATATGCTCATGTGCTTGACCAAGGAAGATCCAAGCTAGATGATTAAAGTGGCAAGCATGTATTTATTGGCTATGATGCAAGTTCAAACGGCTATCAGTTGAACAACTCGAGCAAAACAAAGGTTATTATAAACTAGGATGTCGAGTTTAATGAAGGAGTAACATGGAATTAAAAGGAGCAAGAATAAAGCATTTATGATTTCTTTCCATATCTTAAAAAATGAAACCAAGAGGCCATGGCACTAAATGATTATTCTACTTTGCCAACTTCTCCAACTGATAGAGTCTCATCATCTTTTGAAGAGAGTTTAATGGAAAAGTTGAGAAAAATAAAAAGCATTGAAGATTATATGATGAAACTAAACCTATACATGATTTGTTTTGTCTGCTTGTTAATAGTGAACCATTAAACTTTAATGAAGTTATGAAAGACAAAAGATGGAGACAAGCCACGGAAGAAAAAATCAAAACTATTAAAAAAAACAACACTTGGGAGTTATCATCTCTTTCTAAGGGCTTTTGAAGCAATCAGAGTCAAATAGGTTTACAAGACTGAGAAAAATGCCAAAAAAGAGGTGGAGAAATATAAAGCAAGACTTGTTGCTGAAGGCTATAAACAATAACATAGAGTGGATTTATAAAAAGGTATTTGCATCGATTACTCACATGGAGACAATTCGTCTTCTTATTTCCTTAAGAACTTAAATGAAATGGAGAAATTATCAACATAATGTAAAATCAACCTTCTTAAATGGTATCTTAATAAAGAAGTCTATGTTGAACAATTATTGGGTTTTTTCATCAAAGGCTAAGAAGATAAAGTCTTGAAGTTGAAAAGGTGTTGTATGGTTTAAAGCAAGCACCAAGGGTATCGAATGTTAGCATTGACTAGTATTTCCAAGATAACGGATTTGCTTGCTGCCAACATGAGTATGCTATTTATGTTAAAGCATTTGATAATGGTGATATCTTACTTGTTTGTCTTTATGTGGATAACCTTGTCTTTACCGCAACAACCCAAAGTTGTTTAAAGATTTCAAGAAAGCTATGTTTTATGAATTTGAGATGATAGATATAGGCCCTATGTCTTACTACTTAGGCTTAAAGGTGAAACAAATTAATGATAGTATTTATCTCATAAGAAAGCTTTGCAAAAGAAGTTTTAAAGAAGTTTAACATGATTGATTGCAATCTCATAAGCACACCCATGAAATGTGGAGTAAACTTGTCAAAGTTCCATGATGAAAAGAAAAACTATCCCATATTTTTCAAAAGTGTTATGGGAAATTTAAGATACTTGATAGTACAAGGCCTGATATTCTTTTTGCTACTAGAGTAGTGAGTTGTTTCATGAAGCTCCTACCTTAACGCATATGAAAGTTGAATACTTCGCTATCTTAATGGTACCATTAATTTGGGGCTGTTTTATTCATCATCCAATGAGCTCAAACTTATTAGATTTTGTGATAGTAATTTTACGAGAGATGTTGATGATAGAAAAAAACACCACCAGATTTGTGTTTTTCATAGGAGATTATTCTATCACATGGAGTTCTAAGAAGCAATCCATTGTTACACCATCAACTTGTGAATCCGAATATATGGCAGTAACTTCTTGCACTTTTCATGCTATTTGGCTCAGAAGTTTGTTGAAAAAGCTTCACTTGCCTCAAGAGAAAGCTACAAAAATTCATGTTGATAAGAAATCTACCTAAGCTCTTGCAAAAAATTTAGTATTCTATGATCGAAGTAAGCACATTGATAAAAGGTATCATTTCATTAGAGAATGCATTGGAAGAAAGGATGTGGAGCTTAAGTGTATGAAGACTCAAGATCAAGTTGTGGATATCTTAGCATTTTAACTTCAAAGATTTTCAAAGATTGTGTACTTGTCTTAGAGTAGTAAAAATATCAAATTAAAGGGAAGTGTTGAAAAATAATTTGATTCTTTTAAGAGTCTTAGATATTGTCTAAGTTCAAGTGTCTTGGTGTACTAGATATGTTTGCACATGGATTAGGAAATGCATTAACTAAATGTGATTCATGTATGAGTTAGGAATATGTATGGAATTAATTATGGCACATGTATAGGTCTTTAATAGGGTTCATGTAACAAGTCACCTAATACACTTACATATATCCCTTTAATGTTGAATGAAATCAATCAATCCAATTCTTCAGAAGAAATCTCCTTCCTTTCTAGACACTCCTCTCTCTCTATCTCATTTTTTCCTTCAATTACTATTCTCTTTCTTGTTTTTGGTCTTTGTTCTTCCCCATTTTCATTTGCTTGTCTCATTATTCATTTTTTTTTTTTGGTTCTCTAAAGACATGCTACAATATTGGTGGTGCCTCCATGGCTAGGGTCATTAATAGCACAGCCTTTTTTACTATTTGCATAATGCATGGAGATCATGCAGCTAGGGTGAATATGACATGTATTGTTTAAAATGTAAATGAGATGCATTTTGCTTTTATTACCGCTCTTCTAAACACAAAGATGAAAGTAATTCAGGCAAAAGGTCAATATGGAAATTTTATTTCAATTCCATTTAGATTGGAGTTTTTTAATTTCCAACTTGATTATAGAAATGTAACATGTTTTATTTTTACTTTTTAGATTATAACTACATGTAAAATTAAAAACTCCTCTACCAGTACAATTGATAATAATCCTTAGTATTTAAATAACATTTTATAATGATATTTGTTTATTTTGTATCAACACTGACGATATCCATCTATGACTAAAATTCTATGAGCTTTTAGTAAACCTTTTATTAAACCTCAAAAATTGGATTAAGAAGGATTTTTGTTTTAATATTTCTATAACATGACTTAGAAGTTGCTTATGTAATGTGCTCATCAAAAAGTGTTTGTCCAAAGTCAGCTCATTGCATTCACATGTTATGTCTAAAAATATTGTATTTCTTAAATTCCTCTTTCCAATATTGTTAGCATTCTCTAATTTGATGGTGGAAAAATTTTGTAGCATGGGATACAATATTTCAATACCCTGCATATTTCAAAGTACTTTGTGTAAGATTTAATTAAGAAACGTACCTCTAGCCATTTTTTTATCAAGAACGCAATCTCGCTTATGAAGACTAAAACTCGTATAAGCCTTCTAGTTTATTTCAATATTTTTAAATAATTACCTTATAACAGTACATAGGTAATTTATAGACTAAACTAGAGACCCATACTAAACTAATTAGAGTTAAATCCTACCATCAAGGAATCTATATTCTAATTAGTTATTAAAGTAAAGTTTAACTCTTATAACAAAAGTAGTTAAACTTGATTAGGATTTACTTTATAATTTCACCTCAATAATATAAGTTATTTATCTTGGTCCATTTATTATCATATGGGCCATATAAAATCCAACGTTCTCCCACTTAGCCCATATGATAAACCAAGAATCGAATAAGTGATAATTAAATCCAAAACTTTAACATACACATAAGTTACTCTAGCCCAACTCCCACTCAATTAAAGATTCACATAGCACGAATCATGGTAGTAGCATTTTAAAATGAATATTTCCTTCCATGTGTTACAATGCATGATCATCTCTAAAAGAGTACTTTATGAGATAATACTTTATAAATGAATTTTCTGTAATCATTCAAGGTTCACTTGACATGTAAAGTTTAAGTACACAAATTGAAACATGTCTATAAACTCGGAGAATGTTAAATTAACAAAATCAAAGAAGCCAAAATACATTTTGATAGAATCTAACTAGCCTATATGATCCACATGAATTTTAAACTATTTTGTCGACAATGCTTTAGTTATGGGATCCTCTATCATTAAATATGTACTGATGTATTGGATATCCACTTGTTGCTTCTTTATAAAGTCTCTAACAACAAGCTACTCATATATATTTGCTTGCTGTATCTCCTACTTTTATTATTTTTAAAAAAGTATACTGCATAAGAGTTGTCATAATAGATCTTTAATGGCCTAGCTGGCAAATCTCAAACTAAAGATAAAATATCTCAACCTTTTTGCTTGTGATATTACTTTATAACATAATTCTTTTTGCATCTTTCATAGTCTAAGGCCACGATTACTTTAATATCTATGGGGCACTTCTATGATAAACTTTACGTTAATTTTCATATAAACCTGATCATATATAAGGTTCCTAATACTATATTCATACATAATGCCTTTCATATGCTCTTTCTCCAAATTATTTGGAGATATTAGCTCAAATTGAAATATCCCCTTTACATTTTATACCTTTGTTGGTGAATAGCTTTGCATCTTAATTCTTCCCAAAATTGTCTTGATATAGGCTTCCTTAGATAGACTTAATGACTTTTTCAAACCTATCTCTATGAGTCTTCATTCCTATGACATAGGAAGTTTTACGTAAATTCTTCATATCATAGTTTTGAGGAAAAAAAACTGTCTCATGTAACAAAGCCAAATCACTTTTTACAAGGAAAATATAAACAACATATGGGACTAAAATTATGACTTTACTCCCATTAACCTTAAGGTACAAACAATGATCAACAACATTCTTAGTAAAACCAAATGATGTCCCAACATTATTAAACTCTATGTACCATTAATGGGATGCTTGCTTTAGTCTATATATTGATATTTTAAAAAAACCTTTCGGTAGAATCATGTATACCTTTTTACAAGATCCCTATTTAAGTCAATTTTTTTTACCACTATTTAATATAACTCTTAATAAAAATGAGCTACAAAAGCTATGATAATCTTAATGAAACTAGCGTAAAAAACTAGAGAGAAACTTCCATAGTAATCAATACTCTTTTGAGTGAAATCTTTGACCACTAGTCTAATTTTATAACATTTAACATTACCAAATGGTAATTTAACGAGTTACTAGACTAGATCATTAGCATTGATTTCATCTCTTTTATCATAGCTTTCTACCAAAGTGTGAAATTTTTACTAGTCATGGCTTAGTGAAAAAGAGATCATCTTTATGTCTAATATCAAAAATAAGACTTTTATAGGTATACAACCAAGTCATAGAAAGGGCTAGTTTATTACCCATTCAGTCTCTTAATTCTATAATGATTTGTACATGTTGTACACCTTTAGTCAGTGAGATTAATGATCAATTGTAAAGGTTGTACTTGATTTGATTATTATCCAGTTAATTCTGTATGTTTATTTTGTGCAACAATGAAGTCATTTACAAAATATCAGTTTCCATAAATTTTTCCTCAATATCAACCTTACGAGAAAAGTCCCTCCCATTGGACCCATGATCCATAAGAAACTTAGCATTTCCATCTTCAAAAATTCTAGTTAATTGTATAGCCTATAACTACTAACTGTCCTTGGATCCAATTTTCCTTGTTTTTGGGTTATAAGCCTTTACTTTAAATAGACAACCCAAGTTCATAAATGTTTAAATTTGGATTCCAACTATTTCGTAATTCTAAAAAATTTTTTTGAAAATAATTTGGTTGGAACTTTAATAATGACATCAATAGCAGTTTTAATCCATCAATCCATAAATTTAAAGGAATATGTATAATCTCTAAATATTATAATACTTTTTTTAGCTCCCTTTTGTGGACTTGCTAGTTTGCTTTTCACTCAATGCAACTAACTTAAGTTCAAAGTCAATAGTTCAAAAACTCCATCATTGATTAATCTCCTAAATTTTTATATGGAGATGTGACAGAATCTTTTTACCATAACTTTGAAGGGTTTTTATCTATAGCACATCTTTATCACTAGAAATCATATAAATAGTTAACAAACTTATTTTCATAATCAGGATCCAATTTAATGATGAAAAATCTAATAAAAATTTTTTTCTTTTGAAATTTCAACCATAAAATTTAAAAATTTAAATTCAAAACTCTTTTTACCTAATAAAATTTCTAAAATTGAAAGATAAAATCCTCTTTAAGGTTTAAAACAAATCTTGATTTCGAAAATGAGCGATTTCTTTGGTCGATGTTCCTCCCACTTTTTTTTGGTTTTCTTGACTTTACGAAACCTTAAATGGTTATAGAAATATAATTCGTTGAAACATAAGTCCAACCACCACGTATTATGAGGAATGTCACCAAAATGTATTCATACAAAATAAGTTTGCCTTTGTTTTCAAGTCCCTTTTATACTTTAGGTAATCTTTCCTTATGTGTTTGAGTTAAAACAAAAAA
Source organism: Adansonia rubrostipa (assembly GCA_038381775.1). NCBI lineage: Eukaryota > Viridiplantae > Streptophyta > Magnoliopsida > Malvales > Malvaceae > Adansonia > Adansonia rubrostipa. Next base: position 285 of record JBBYHM010387393.1, on the reverse strand, counting down.
AAATGAAAAACTTAATGTCATTTTCTTTATCGGTATTTTTCCTTCTTCACACACATTTGACCTACTTATCACTTGTTTACCTTGAGTCACTAGACCAACTGAATCTAGATTCTTATTCTTTAATCTCTTTTCCTCTTGGACATATATAATTGAGAGTTCATTGATATAACATATTTTTATGTGTGTTTTTCATGGTCAAACTCATTAGTAAAAAAGTTGTATATGAAAGTGATAAGAAATTTACTCAAAAAAACTCAATTTCAAATATTTAAGTTGAGCAACAAT
>JBBYHM010387351.1:0-13273 GCA_038381775.1 Adansonia rubrostipa | reverse complement strand
ATTAGTCTAAAAGTATATTAATAAATTATTTATGCTTTATTCATACGATTATTTTTATTTTAAAATAATAATTATTATATTTAAAAAATAATAATTCATTTACACATCTTAAACTAAAAAGAAATAACAATTATTAAATAATCATATAAATAATCTAATAAAAATACTAATTATAAAAATAATTAGAAAGTTATTTAAAAACTTTAAATATAAAAAATAAAGACAATTAGAGATTTAAAATTAAAAGTTATGAGATAAAAAAAAAGAAAAAAAAAACCCTGAAGTTATTTTTTTCCAAGGAAAAAAGGGCTATTGTGCTATGCGAATTGCTCACCGCGCCTCAACACTTTGTTGCCGAATGGCCTTTCGATGCGATTGAACCCCCAAAAAAAGGGGTCCAATTGCACGGTACCGTAAAAAACTAACTGAGTTAAAAGTTAGAAAATGGGTTTAAATATTTTGAGTTTAATATTTAATGTAAATAAGGGTTAAAGAATTTGATAATTTGGATGCACAAATGGGTTAAAGAAAAACCCAAAATAAACTTTGTTTGAAGTGGTCCATTGAATTTTAACCAATTAGATTGACAAACGCTATTAAACATATCTAAAAGCCTGATTTTATTATTTTTTTTCAAAATTTTTTCAATTTCTATTCTTTTTGACTGTTCGAAGTTGTTCATAAATTTTCGAAATGTAATCACCCAAAGTTGAAAGTTATAAGCAGACTTGAAAGTTATAAGCAGGATAAGTTCGTTATAATAAGGTTTGACAGAGGTGGAGAGTAAGATAACAAGATTTGAAGGTTAGAAGACGGATAGTTTCGTGTACTTGGAAACTCCTTTTTCTTTTCACATGTGCACGCGCGTTAAATCTCAAAAATCGAGTTATTGTATTAAGGTTGAAGATTTGTTTAATATTTAAAAAGATTTAAATAAAATTATTAGATTTAAAAGTGAGCTTAGATAAAAAAATAAATTCGATTAAAAAATAAATTATTTTATTATTACATAATATATATTAATTTTATTTTATATATTATGTATTTTTATCATATTAAAAAATATATATAATATTATAATATAAATATTAAAAATTATGTTAAATTATTTAATTTTTAAATTAAATAAAAATTAAATTAATAAATGAATAAAAATTAAATTTTTAAAATATAATTTATAAAAAATATAATATAAATTTAAATAAATATATTTAATATCAATATAATTTTTAAATTTGACCTGAATTCGAACCGTATAAACACCGTCAATATACGTACCGATGGAAGTTTGATCGATGATATCCAATTCCATGGTCGTAGGCTCGAGTTTTTGCACGTAGGAATAACATAAGTACCTTCCCCGTTTATCATTCTATATCTTCGCAGAATGAATTTTTAAGTTTTGACTGATTAAAGCATAAAGGCATATACTATGTAACGTCGTTGGGTACACAATGGCCTGAAATGTGAATAGAAAGCTAAAAAAGATATCTCAGGAGAAAATTCTAAATGTTGTCTTGCACATATGGATTTCCCGGACGGCTTGCTTGACTTCTATGCATCTTTGCCTGTGTTAAAAAAGATGTTGATCGATCGAGTTATGATATAAAAAAATTTAAAATTTAAAAATTAAATTTATTTTTAATCTTATTTGACCCGTGAACTCAAATCATTATTTATTATTATTAAAAAATTATTTTTATATTAATATTTTTATATTTTTTAATTAAATTTAAATAAAAATATATTATTTCAATAAAAAATATTGCTCTAAGTCAGGTTAGACTAGCTGTCTTATGGAGAGCTCTAATCAGTACGAAAGGGCTAAGATTTTTCGTGTCAATTTATTTTATCTAATAGCTTAAATGATAATATTTTTCATTATAATGCGGTTATTTTTAATTACAAACACATATTAATTATTTTAATTTCATCATTAAAATATTCTATTTCATTACTGTAATGTCTAATTTCACCATCACCCCTCTTAATCTCATAGTCATACAAGGGGGCTTTAAGTCAATATCGTTTGGTTTCTTTCTAAAAGAATCGTCAGCTTTGCTCAAAACTGGTTGCTTAAATCGAACTTCGGAATAGTAAATATATATATTTAAAAAAATCATTTACTTTCTTTAGTTCTTACTTGTTTTGTAATAATAAATATTTTTTTGAAAAAAAAATTAGATTTGAAAATTTATATATCTATATGGTATTAATGTATTTTATTATATTACAATTGTATGTAAAATATTTTATATTTATATAAAAATTTGATATATTGATAATCTGTGTCATATAAATTTAAAAATATTTATATATTAATATCATATTTATATTATTTTTATGTCATATTTTATTTTATATTGAATTTTAATTATTTTTTTGCATCATATAATTATATCATGGCTTGTATTAGCAATTCTAAAAAGTTCTAAGATACTTTTACAAGTAGATTAGTATATTAAATAATAATATTTAAGATACTCTCCGATAAAGTTACACTTGATAATTTTTTATATAATATAAAAAATAATTAAAATGTAATAAAAAATATAACATGAATATTCAAACTTATAAATGTATATAATTAGTGTTATTATCAAAATTGATTTAAATTATATTATTTTAAATATAATTATAATATATAATACGATATATAAATAAGAATTATTAAATTTAAGTAAAATCTTTAAATAAAAAAAATGAAGGGAAGGGAAGGGCAAGCCAACTAACTCATCTACCAAACAATTGGCACGGGATTTGAATAACGACCAACCAAACGGCGGCAACAATATCTATATCTCAAGGGTTGCGAGTCCCACCCAAGTTCCAGCTACCCAATGAACTAGGCTCATTGCCTAATAAGCGCAGGCAATTTTGTTTTCGAGATTTATATAAATATAATCTTAATATAAAAAAAAGTATATATCAAATATATAAGATTACATTTAAAAATTAATAGTAATATTGAAAATGATTATAATGTAATTAAAATATGATTAGACATGTTTCGACGTGTAATGAAAGATTTTTTTGTATTTTTTAAAATATAGAATTAATAATAAGAAATTTAGGCACATTAAATTTTTAAGGTTTAAGTTTTTAAATTTAAAAATAATTTTAAAATTTTGAATAAACTATTTACTTATTAATATTTAAGTAAAAGGTATTAAATTTATATTTTATTGTATATTATTATAAGAAATGTTAATCAGTGCATACTAGCACTATGTAAGGTGTTATATATAAAAATATTATACATAATTAATTTTTAATTAGTTAAAGTAATATATTAAATGTAAAAAAAAAGTTCTTAAAATATATTAAAGGCTTTGGTTTAGAAAAAATATTTATGTTTCTATGCCCTGTCAAATTTGTGCATCTTTTAAAATATTTTTGTTATGATATTTGTATCATATCATATCATATCATATATGTATTTGTATAATATTCTTGCATATCGTCATATCATAATCGTATTTAAAATTTTTTATTTATATAAATTTTGATATATGAATAATTTATTTATATAAATTTTAAAATATATATTTATACCGTATTATATTTTAATTATTTTATAATATTATATTATTGGAACTTCTCCGTACTTTCTTCTCCAAAGTTTATTCAACTGAGCTACTACACTAACACTGCTTATTCAAAAAATGGACAGCCTCTTTGGTTAGTTGATTAGCCCATAGATATTTTAACTGATTAGCCCATAGATATTTTACCTGCTCTTAAAAAAAAACAAACCATTTTTTCTCTCTTTCTCTCTTTATCGCAATGTTTTTAACTCTATTATGCATCTTGTCTCTAGTGCAATTACTTGTACTAACTTGAGATTTAGAGAGAGAAAAGAGGGACAGAGTAGTTAAAAATTGAAGAAAAGCGAAGTAAAGCAAAAAAGGTGGTGGTGGAAAGGTGTTCACTTTGGCTCAAGTCTCTAAACAAAACACCCCCAAGGACTGCTGGCTCACCATCAATGGCAAGTTCATCTTTTTTTTTTTATTATGATGGCTTGATTTGTTTGTTTTAATGTCAAAATTAAGGACTTTGCATGTTTTTGACATGTTGGGTACTTTTCAGGCTTTCATTTTTTAAATGTTTTATTTGGTTTCTGATTAATCTATTGAACCAATTAGGAAGTGTTTGAACTTGGTTGATATCTGGTTAGTGTGTTGGAATTTATGTTTCTGGCACTTTCAATTGAACTGGTTGATCTTTTCTTGTTCTTTTCGGAGAGAGTTTGATCTCTTGATCCATATGGGATTTAAGTTTTTTACATTGCAATTGAGCTAAGCTGTTCTAGTAAAATTTGAGTTTTGCATGTTTGAAGTAAACATGTGTGTTTTTTAGATTCAAATCAGATCATTACTCTCATAAGCCATGATTGCAAGGCCTTAAATTTCTAAAAGAGAACTAATGGTTCGGTCATTCACTTATTGGGCCACTGAACTTAGTATCAACTTTCATGTTAGTCACAAACTTTTAATTTCATTAAATTACATCATTGAACTTTTATTATTAACAAATTAAGTCACTTATGTTAACTCATTAAGTGATTCTAATGAAAAAGCTAATTCAATATGTATACTGATGTACCTGTACTAGATATTATCTTGATGAGATGTAAAAGAAAAAGTCATTTATGCATACCGAGTCAATTTTTTTTGTTAGAATTACTTAAAGGAGTTGGCTAAGTGACTTAATTTATTAATAATAAAAGCTCAGTGATGTTATTTGATGAAATAAAAGGTTTGTTACCTATATGAAAGTTAATACTAAGTCTAGTGACCTAAAATGTAAATTACCCCTAATGGTTGTTATGTTGGCCCTTTTGTTTTGTTGTTAGATGACTAATTTAATTCGATATTGTTATCGGTATAGGGGGCATACGGAGTGGTTGTAAATAAGACTCTAGAGCCAACTAAGACTTGAACCCATATGTGTCACAATTAGATCTGAAGTTGCAATAGCTTATGCCATTGTTGGTTGAGCTTTTTAAAAGTATGTGATGTGATCCAGCCAATGCAAGACAACATAGATGATGTTTCAAAGGACTTTCAAGTGTCGAGTTGACCTCTTACATGAGCTTGGGCTAAACGACTACAAAAAGATGTGCAAGGACTAATCAAGAAGCTATTCATACAAGAAACTAAAGATGGAGATGGCGTGGACTTGGAACTTAGGGAGGAAGTGGGCTTTAATCAACCATGCTTAGTTAACTTGCTTCAAGCTTATGAGCAAGTTATTTAGCGATTGGGCCAGATGTTGATATTTAGGCTTATCTTTTGTTTACTTATAGGCCAAACCCTTTTAATAAGTGGTACATGCCTGTCACATGTTGTTTTAATTATTTTAAGTATCTATATCAAAGGCTCATGCTTTGGGACACTAGTTATTGGGCTTGGGGCTTTATTTTGACATTTTAATTGGCTATCTGAAGGCCTAAACGAGTTTCACTAGTTAGGATGCCTTAGGGTTTTGTCTTTTGGCTATAAATAGTCTATTGCAATTGTAAGACTAGTTTTGGCAGTTTTTCTTTGGATAATTAATACAAGTAGTCTTATTGGTGAGGCAAATTTCTTTGAGTTCTTCTTTGGACTCTATCAGAACTTATCAAGGTTAGTTTAACCTTGTGAGGTTTAACTTTTGATATTCTTGGTTTGTAATTGATGCAAAGTATTGGGTTAAGTTTCCAATTCCCTTGGTATTCTTGGTTTATGTTTTATGTTTAAATTGTAGGGTCAAGAATCCTATTTTAGTTTCTTATTATTTTTTGGGTTTCTAGTCTTTGATCCAAAGTATTATTCAGTGGGTTTTAGCACATTGTTCTAGGGGTTTCCACATCATTTGGCATTAGAGCTTTGGTTTAGATCAAATGATCTATCTCTTAGTTCTTTTAACAAGTTGTTCTTGTCTTGATTAGCCTTTTAATTGTTGCTAATCATTAGTTTACTGTTTAAAAAAAAGAAGAAAAAAAGAAAAAAGTCAAAAAAAGAAAAAATAAAAGAGGTGGCAAAAAAAAAGTTGGATGCACCGGTAAAGAGGCAATTTGTATTCTAAAAATTTAGGAGAGTTTACTCTGATTTTATCCCCTTAGGTTGACCAGATTTTGTTCTTTCCTTTTCTAATATCTTGGTAGTATCCCCTTTCTTTCCTTCCAATCAATTCTCTGATTTTGTTACCTTTATTGTATTCTAATCCTTTTTTTCCTCTAAAATTAACTGATGTATCAGTTTGACCAAATTTTGTGCCTTTCTTTTCTGATATCTTGGTAATTTCTTTTTTAATCTCTTTCCAATCAATTAATTGATTGACCTTTTCCTAAATTTTTAGTGTCTACGTTTGCAATCATTCATACACCCAATCACCATAATTTATAGAACATTCATTGTTTTGTTTCCTCTTTTATTTCTGTCTATTGGGTTTTTAGGTCATATACAGAAATTGAGTTAGCCTTATCTTTTGCTATTTACTTCAATTTCGCTAGTCAATTTTCTATTTTCACGTGTCTTTCTTCTTTTTGTTGGCCCTTCTTTATTTCCAATTTGTTCATTTGCAAATTTAAGAGTTGTCATTAGTTTGAATTGCTTCAAATTGGACTTAACTTTTGATTGCTTCATTGTGAGTCTTTTGAAAGAACTAAAAAAAATTCTAGAGTGGTAAAAGGAATGACAGAGTGGATCATTAGATTAAGACAAAAGCCAATTGAGTGAAAACATGAGTGCAAGACCTAAATTGAGGATAAACACATGAGAGAGTGATTCTTGTCAAGTCCTAACCAATTTTTGTCCTTACAAGTATGAGTTTGGCAGGAAAAGGCATGGAAGCATCTAAACAGGATAGTAGTAGTAATGAAAAACAAGAAACACACCCAGAACTTGCTTTCACACTTCGGGCCATGCAATAACAGTTTGAAAGAATGCAACTTGTCTTTGGAAATCTTCAAGATAGATGGACATAAAAGAAGCTACAATTGCGAGGATGAGAACAGAGCAACCAAATGAAAGGAGGAAGAACATGCTAAATATCCAACCTTTGGGAGAAGATGAGCTAGCGGATGAAGAAGAGGGTGAGAGTGAGGTAGAGTACATGAATACTGGAAGATTTGGACAAAGAGGATTTGGGCAAGACCGCTGGCCTAGAAGAAAGTGTAAGAATCATGATGGTATGGACCAAAATATTGGTAGCATTAAAATGAAGATTCCTCCATTTCAGGGTAAAAATGATCTTAACTTGTATCTAGAGTGCGAACAGAAAGTTAAGCTTGTGTTTGAATACCACCATTATTCGGAAGAAAAAAAGGTGAAACTTATTGCGGTTGAATTCACAGATTATGCGATTATTTGGTGGGATCAAGTTAATCTTAGTTGCCATAGAAATTTGAAGAGACTAATTGAAACTTGGGCTGAGATGAAAGCTGTAATGAGGAAGTGTTTTGTGCCAAGCCGTTATTATCGAAATTTGCATCAGTGGCTTCAAAACCTTACTCAAGCTTCCAAGAGTGTAGAGGACTACCACAAGGAGATGAAAATCACCATGATTAGAGCTAATATGGAAGAAGATAAAAAGGCAACCATGGCACATTTCTTGAGTGGTTTAAATCAGGAGATAGCTAATGTGATTGAGTTGCATCATAACGTAGAGCCTGAAAAGATGGTTCATATGGCTATTAAGGTGGAAAGGCAACTTAAGTTCAAAGGGGTGCACAAGTCTACTTCATCAAATTCAGGTTTCAATTCTTCTTGGAAAATGAATTGGAGTAAAACTAAAGAGGACAAAGTTATTGCCAAGTTTAAAGAAGACATGGATAAAAATGAAGGCAATGCAGTCAGCAATAAAAAGATATCAATTCTTCCCAATCTAATAGATATCGTGATACTAAGTGTTTTAGATGTTTGGGAACAGGCCATATTGCTTCTCAATGTCCTAACAAGAGAGCTATGGTCATATGAGATGATGGTATAATTATGACTGATGGTGAAAGTAAAAAGGATTCTTCTTCATTCGAATAAGAAAGTGATGTAGAATATGCGGTCCATGAAAAAGCATTAGTAGTTAAGTGTGTTTTTAATGTTCAAACGAAGGAGGGTGGAGATGAAGAGCAACGTGAGAACATCTTCCATAATCATTGTCACGCCAATAATAAGGTATGTACTTTGATCATTGATGGAGGTAGCTGCACCAATGTAGCTAGTACTACTTTAATGGAGAAGTTGGGATTGTAATGCATGAGATATTCTCAGCCATATAGCTACAATAGCTAAATGAATGTGGAGAGGTTAAGGTGAATAAATAGGTGATTGTTTCCTTTTCAATTGGGAAATATTTTGATGAGGTGTTATTTGATTTTGTACCTATGCATGTAAGTCATATCTTATTGGGAAGGCCATGGCAATATGATAGGCGTGTTATCCATGATGGTTTCAAGAATAGGTACTCTTTTCAAAAAGATGGTCAATGTGTAACACCTGTTCCAATGACACCCAAGGAGGTGTATGAATATCAAAATAAACAGAGAGGGAACCAAAATGAGATCACGTGTAATGAAAAAGAAAAGAGTGTGAGTGGTGAGAAAAATAAAAAAAATAAAAGCAAAAAAAGAAAGAAAGTGTTAGGAGAGTAAGCTAATGTGAGTGAGCAAGAAGAGAACCTAACAACAATAGTGAAAAATAAAAGCTTGTATGCAAAAGAGAGGGAATGCAAAAGTGCATTCTATGATCAAAAGCCATTGATTGTACTTATGTACAAAAAAGCTTATTTGAACACTAATGATCTTAACCTTCTTTGTCTAGTGCTGCTCTTTTTTTGTTATAGAAATATGAAGATGTCTTCCCAGAAGAAGTTCCAAAGGGATTACCACTAATTAGAGGAATTGAACATCAAATTGATTTCATCCCTGGTGCAGCAATTCCTAATCGTCTGATATATATGAGCAATCTCGAGGAGATAAAATAACTCCAAAGGCAAGTTCAAGAGCTATTAGCAAAAGTGCACATAAAAGAAAGCATGAGTCAGTGTGCTGTGCCTGTGTTATTAGTTCCAAAGAAAGATAGAACTTAGAGGATGTGTGTAGATTGTAGTGCTATCAATAAAATCATTATAAAGTATCGTCATCCTATTCCTAGATTAAATGATATGCTAGATGAGTTGTATGGTTATTACATATCTTCTAAAATTGATTTGAAAAGCGGATACCATCAAATTAGAATGAAATACGGTGATGAGTGGAAAACTGCCTTTAAGACTAAACGTGGGTTATATGATTGGTTAGTTATGCCATTTGGTCTTACTAATGTACTTAGTATATTCATGATATTGATGAATCATATTTTGCATGCATTTATTGGCGGGTTCGTTATGGTATATTTTGATAACATTAGTGTACAACAAGAGTTTAGATGAACATATGAATCATTTGAAATATGTGCTAAATGTTTTTAGGAAGGAAAAGTTGTATGCTAATATGAAAAAATGCTTTTTTTGCATGAAAAAAATCATTTTTCTCGGATTCATGATATTGATGAATCATATTTTGCGTGCATTTATTGGCAGGTTCGTTGTGGTATATTTTGATGACATTTAGTGTACAGCAAAAGTTTAGATGAACATATGAATCATTTAAATTTAAAATGTGTGCTAAATGTTTTTAGGAAGGAAAAGTTATATGCTAATATGAAAAAGTTCTCCTTTTGCATGGAAAAGTCATTTTTCTCAGATTTATTGTGAGTGCAAAAGGCATTGAAGTTGATCCAGAGAAGATAAAGGCAATTAAGGAGTGGCCGACACCCAAATCTGTGATTGAATTAAGGAGTTTCCATGGGTTGGCCAGCTTTTATCGACATTTTGTGAAGAACTTTAGCACCATTGCTTCACCCTTAATAGAAGTGATTAAGAAGCTTGTGAACTTTAAATAGGGAGAGGAACAAGAAAGAACCTTTACTTATAAATTGTGTTTTGCTCTTTTATTACAATTGTCTAATTTAAATAAAACTTTTGAGATTGAATGTGATGCTTTAGGGATAGGTATTGGTGCTGTCTTGATGCAAGAAAAATGTCCTATAGCCTTTTTTAGTGAGAAACTCAGTGGAGCCACTTTGAACTACTCAACATAGGACAAGGAGTTATATGCATTGGTGAAGGCTCTAGAGACGTGGCAGCATTAGCTTTGGCCTAAAGAATTTGCTATTCACTCTGATCATGAATCCTTAAAACACTTAAAGGGTTAAGGTAAACTGAATCGTTTCCATGCAAAATGGGTAGAGTTCATTGAGACATTTCCTTACGTCATTCAATACAAATAAGGGAAGGATAATCCTTGAAACACTTAAAGGGTCAAGGTAAACTGAATGGCATGAACTTGGAATTCAGGGAGGAAATGGGCTTCAATCAACCATGCTTAGTTAACTTGCTTAAGGCTTATGAGCAAGTTATTTAATGATTGGGCCAAATGTTGATATTTTGGCTTATCTTTTGTTTACTTATGGGCTAGACCATTTTTGTAAGTGGCACATGCCAATCACATGTTATTTTAATTGTTTTAAGTATCTATATCAAGGACCCATGCTTTGGGACACTAGTTATTGGGCTTGGGGCTTTGTTTTGACATTTTAATTGGCCATATAAAGGCCTAAAAGAGTTTCACTAGTTAGGATGCCTTAGGGTTTTGTCTTTTAGCTATAAATAGTTTATTGCAATTGTAAAATTGGTTTTGGCAGTTATTCTTTGGATAATTAATACAAGTAGTTTTCTTGGTGAGGCAAATTTCTTTGAGTTCTTCTTTGGACTCCATTAGAACTTACCAAGGTTATTTTAATCTTGTGGCATTCAACTTTTGATATTCTTGGTTTGCAATTAATGCTAAAGCATTGGGTCAAGTTTCCAATTCCCTTGATATTCTTGGTTTGTGTTTTGTATTTAAATTGTCGGGTCAAGAATCCTATTTTAGTTTCTTATTATTTTTTGGGTTATAGTCTTTGATCCAAAGTGTTATTCGAGGGTTTTAAGACATCGTTCAGGGGGTTTTCGCATCATTTGGCATCAGAGCTTTGGTTTAGATCAAGTGATCTATCTCTTATTTCTTTTATCAAGTTGTTCTTGTCTTGATTAGCCTCTTAATTGTTGCTAATCATTAGTTTACTGTTTTAAAAAAAAGTAAAAAAAAAAAACTAATCGTGTGTATGTTTTTTCATGTTATAATCGTGTTTAAGGTATTTAATATTTATTTAGATCTTAATATGTAGATAATTCATGTTATATAGATTTTGAGATATGTGTTCTTTTCGTGTTGTGTATTTAGTATTTTATATATATCATATTTGTATAATCATGTCTAAAATTACCATATCTAGAGCTAAGTTTGCAAATATAGGAAGATATATAGTCTGGTTGTTAATATGGGTTGGCAAGATGAATCCGAATATGAATCTACACAAATTCGATCTGAAGAACTTAATGGACTCGACCCTAGAAAGTCCGATTTTGAAATGATTCTAACCTAAACTTGTTAATAGGTCAAGGCTTAAATTTTTTACTTACCCAAATTTGGTGAGGATTGGGCTCGCTTCAGCCTGAAATTTTATATTATTATTTAAAAATATTTTTATATTAATATTAATATTTTTTAATTAAAAAATAATTTGGGTTGGGTTTGCTGAAATTAAAAAAATTATTCAAATTAAACTTAATATAGGTTGAGTTTGTCAGGACGGATGAATAACTTGATTTTTTGGACAAAGGGATTTGAATCTTAAATGTTTCGAATCCATTGAACTAGAACTTGAAAAGCATATCCAAGTGGTTACATCTTTTATACAATCTAAAAAATGATTTAACTAGCTCGAATTTGAGGTCTATACAAACTAGGACTCAAACCAATGACATAAACTTTAAAATATCTGAATTTGTAAAGACTCAAAAAATTTTATTTCAAAACATCTTAAACCTAAAATGCTTGAACCGGATCCATATGATCCTTCAGCCACCTCTAGCTATTATTGGCTCTAAAAAGAAAAATTAAATTCAAACATTTTGAAAATAAAATGCTCAAAACCAAATCCATATGATCCTTCGGCTACCTCTAGTTGTTATTGCCTTTAAAAAGTAGTAGAGCAAATGGAAATGAGTTTTTTTATTTGAAAGAAAAGGGAAAAGTTGTCATTTAACTTGTTTGAAAATCTTGACATGATAAACCCACTTCTTCAAAAGGTGGATATTGTAGGCCTAAATTATAAATGCGATAATTCATGTATTGGCGTTTTATTTATAATTTATGTATTATAATTATACTTAAAGTGATATATATATATTTTAATACATTAATAATTCTTATTATATTAATTTTAATATGTTGTTATATTCATATCCTTTCCTATTTTAATTAGTGTTTTATTGCTAGGTTTAGGAAAAAGAAAGATTTTGTTCATGAGTTGAGCTACCGATCCAAGCTTAAAAGTTTGCCTAATATTTAAAAGATTTTGGGCAAAAATATTAAGTCTAAAAAATGAACTTAAGCAAAAAAATGAAGCTCATTTAAAAAAACAGTCAAGTATTGACTCTAACACTTAAAGCCTGAGCTCTACTCGTTTCCAATTATGTATTATATTAGTTTTGCATTTATATACATTATATAATTTTTATCATACGAAGAATAAATATATATTATAGTGTAAACATTAAAAAATATTAAATTATTTATATTTAAAACTTAATAAAAAATTATTAAATTAAAAAATATTTTTAAAAAATAAATTTAAAAATATAATATAACCAGATTTAAATGATCTTGACTACCTATTTATAATTATTGATGAGTATGAATAAAATTTAAAATTAATATTTTAATTCAAATAAACTTATATAAATATAAATAATATTAATATCATATTTAAATTTAACTTAATTGAAACTTGACCCAAACTAAATTTTAAGTTTTAAATTTGGCTATGCCTGACGAAGGATGATACTAGATCTAAGAGATGGGTAGTCCACAGCATACCTGACAGCAGTTTTGGGCCCCATGATATTCCAGGGTAAAAATCTTATGCTGAGAAAGGGCCCTACGCTTCAATTGAACCTATCAATATACATACATACATACATACATACATATATATATATATATATATATTTTGCAAAGGATGGTCTAGAAATAGGAGGTCAGCAGGGGGGAGCATTGTTGGGTTTCAAAATTCTAAAAATTGAATAAACTAATGAACGTGAAAAATCTATCGAAATAGTTGAGCTTTATAGGAGAAACCATAAAAAC
>JBBYHM010387331.1:0-15072 GCA_038381775.1 Adansonia rubrostipa | reverse complement strand
AAACGCCTCTCAACATTGATCCTACAATTAACTTCTTTGTCTTTCTGAATTAGCACCCTTTGGTACTTGAAACATTCTACAACTAGTATCACTAGACTATCCAGCATGATTAAGTTTTAATCATTATTATTACTTTGAGCTTGTACTCCAGACTTTGATTGCTCTATCTAAAGCCTGAGCTTCTAGAGTTTATATCTCTAAACTTTAACTTGGTATTAACCTTTTCTTAACGTCATCAATCAATATAATACCATTTGCAAATATCATAAATTAAGGTATTTCATTTTCAATGCCTTTCTGTCATTTCATTCATTAAGTAATTAAAAAGAAAACATTTGATATGGATCATTTTATATACCCTTATTGTAATTGAAAATTCATCCATCAATCCCACCTACGTCATCGTAAATACTTGTATTATACTATAAAAATTTTTTTTTTTCCTCAAAATTCTTATTTAAAGTCAACCTTCGTAAAATCAACTCCACCGTTTGTATGACAATTTAATATGCAATAAGAATTTGACTACTCTTATCCTTTCACTAGAAAATACGCTTTGCCATCAGATTCATGATACTTCAAAGCTTTTGTATGGTATAGCAATTTTAATTTAAGAACACCAATCTTACATGAAAATAAAACCATTTTACTCATGTAACAGTCTAAACAACAATTACTTTATTACTATATTTCGTTTTATTTAAAGATAAAAAAAAAGGAAAGGAAGTAAAATATATATATAAAAGATGTAGTATCATGTGTAAGTCTTCCAATTCAGATAAACTATGTGAATGAAACTAATCGCCCTTGGCCTTGAGCTCAACTCAAACACCCCCTCACACGGTTCCTCAATTGCCAATGACCATTATCACAATTCAGAGGGACGAGTGGCCTACAACTCTTTTCCATCTTCCAAGCTTCTCTCTTCCCTGTTGAAGGAACCAGCAGTATTTAGAGATCCTTAACAACAAATATGACCAACTATGCTTTATGACAACACATTCCAGGATAACCAGTACAGCTTACAAATACAATTAAATCACTACCCCTAAATATGGCTACTCGCATTACTACAGTACATCCAAGGGGTAGCAAAACGCAGCACAGACCTGCAGAAAAGCCAGTGAAAATTTGAAGAAATAACACTCCAAGAGGTCAGGGCAAGAACCTAGGACCTACTGAGGCAAGGTCGCAGTGAGTCTTTGCCACAAGTATTATTATACTTTGAGCTCGTTATTGTTAAAAGATGTTCAATCTTCTCTTCTTTTTGCCAATAAAGGCATCAAATAAAACCAATACTAGAAATCTGTACTAAGAAATTTCCACAGAAATTGGTGGGGGACAGTCTAATAGTAAGGTAAGGCCTTTTTCATTTTCCTTCTTCATCTTCTGTCTCTGCTTTCTTTACTTCCGTTTCCCAGATACAGGATGATGATAAATCTGACATAAACCCTTTTCCTTCCCCAAGTCATACACAAATGATATTAAACATCCAAACAGCCTCAAGTCGTGTCCAAGCAAAAAAAATCGCCTGTCAATATGGACTTCAATGAACCAAGGATATTATTTAGCCTAAAGTTTATTTTTGTTGTTGAAAAGAGAAAAAAAAAAAAAAAAACTAAAATCCTTTGGACAAATAAGTGTGAAGGTCCACGAGTGACCTTTCTCTGCACTTGTTCTCCATCCAAACAGATCAAGGAGAAAAATAATCAACTGGTCTACAAAAACAGTGAGTAGTAGTTTTAAGTGTATACTTTATAATAGCATCAAATTTTTATTAAGGACCATTCAATGTCATTTCTGAAAAGATACAGCATCATATTATCAACAAAGATCCCTCCCCTAAAGGTGTTATCTTACATATACTGAGGAATCATGTAACTGATTTGCACTTTTTTTTGAGATTCTGATATTTAGTGCACATTCTTGAAAGTCCAATTTCTGTTCCACATAAGGCACAATATAGCTCTTGCAAACTTATACGGACAAGTTTACAAACTAAAAACATGTTAACATACCTTTCTGAATTCAATGGCCAATTTATTATCAACAATGGATATTGCCTTAAAGCCCATTGGATGCAACACCTCTTCATAGCTGCATGTTCAAAGTTCCAACGGATTGTGAGCGTATGGAAACAGATAAATATCTCCCTATATCTCCATCAAGTAATTCCTAAGACAACAGATAAATATCTCCCTATATGATCAAAATTTTACTAGCAATGCTATGGAAACAGGATTACAAAATACTTTGAACATGATGTAGATAAAAATAGAAAAAAAAAAAAAAAAAGGAGGCAGAAAACTACTCTTCAATTGATACTTTATACGGGGGTCCACCAGCATGATCATCCATCTGCCATCATGTAATTATATTTTTACTTTCAGTGACAGGACAAGGAGTACAGTCGGAAAATCTCGCTTCAGTTACTACAAATATGTGCAGATTGGAAATGCTTCACAACCACAGCTACTTATAATTGGTAAAGAAAAACTGAAATGCAAAAAACAACCACAAAAACAAGGAGTCCCTCAATGGGGGCAAGAGAAATAAAGGAAAAGTTATAAAACAACAAAAATGCTTACTGGAAACATCAATGTAATAAGCTCTCCATCTGGTTTTAAAAAGTTTTGGATTTGCTGTGCCCACGCTGATCTCATCTCTGGCTCAATGGCACAAAAAAACCTGGAAATCCATAAGATTGTGATCATCGAGAGATTTTCCTAATGGGATAACTTCCCACCCTAAAGACAACTTACGTATAATCAAAAATAAGATCAAACAAGTCTATTGGGCGCCACGAGAAAAAATCTGCCTTTAAGAAAGTAAAACAATCCGCATCCGGTAATGAGGAAGACATCTATATTGACAATCAAATATAACATTAGAATAAGCAATTCTTCAGAAAGACTAAAACTACAAATACATTAATTCAGAGCTATCATTCTATCATTTCTATGGACCTTATTAAAGTGGGAGGAGTGCAAAGGCCACACTTACCTGCTTTGCTTTCTTTATCGCCTCCTCTGATATGTCCAGACCAACAACATAGCGTCCAGGGCATGCCATTGCGACTACATCATAACCCTGCACGTTTGAGCAGTACTTTATTCTTGTTTAAATCGGTAACACAAGATGGTAGAAGATGTTTTGTTAAGAAATATGATGAGAATAACTGCAGAGAGGAAGCAAAGGTCACACCAATTTGCATAGTGCATGCAGTTGCATTTTAGAGCAATAATGCGTACAGCAAAGCATACAACTTACAGTGCCACATCCAGGGACGAGGATCCGGCCCATGGGGAGGGATCCAGTGTGATGGAGATGTAAAATGACAGGTGTAGGGCAACCTAAATCCCAGGGGGTGACTCCTTGCTTCCAGGACTCTTCCCAACCAGCTAAAAATTAAGCGGAAAGATATCATGACATTGCGAATGAGTTATCATCCGAACAGAAACGCTGCATACAATTCAACCATAATAGCAACAGAATAACAATATCCTAAAAACCCATGTGGCAAAACCAGTCTAATACATAAGCAAAACCCTTAATTGCTTAAAAATAGAAGAAAAAAATTCTAAAATAACCAAAGTGAAAAGGGGGAAAAACCAAGTTTTTCCTAACAAACCGAAAAATGAACAAGAGATGGGAAATAGCGAATATGTGAGTGAGGTGAATTTAACGAGTTGTTGGAGTTTAAAGGTGAAGCAGCTAGAGAAATACCAGAAGCATTGGTTTTAACGAGTTGTTGGAGTTTCTGTATGCGAGGATTGGATCTGCTGTCCGCGGTGCGGCGATGGTTGTTATCGTTGTTGCTGCTGTTGCTCATGGCAAGGGTTGTTCCGAGGGGAGTGGATGGCACTGGAAGATTCCGAATCCGAAAGGAGTAGAGAGATCGCGACATAACAAAAAACCTAACCTTCCTTAATAAACTCAAATAGCCTTCCTCAGAATTTGGCGCCGTGTGTCATCTGCACTGTTTTGTTCCGTTGCCCACCCATAGAAACATTCTCATGTCAACCATCAAGTGTGAGCGTGAGATTAGACGTGTCAAACCGAAAATTCGCTCAACAAAAAAGTCAAAAACATTAAAAAAAAAAAAAAACTTAACACAAAATGCTTCAAACTCAAAAAAAAAAAAATTAAAATATCTGAATTTGAGGCAATTGAGATCCATCTAATTATAAATTTAAATTTAATATTAAAAATAAAAATAATTAAATTATAATTAAATAATTTTTTATAAAATAAAATTTTAATTATTAATTTTATTTTAATATTTTTTATTTATTTAAAAATAAAAATAATATATAGTCAAATATTAATTTTATCCAAATATTATGTTTTATATCTAAAACTTTAACCTCTCATGTATTGACTTATACATCTCCTAAATAAATATGTAATTTGTCTAATTATAAATAATTAATTTAAAATTTTTTTTAAAAAAATCTTAGGATAATAATATCATAAAAATTAATTAATATGTAGATAATTGAGTTGTGAATAAAAATAATTTTTTTTATAAAGAGAAAATATTGATTATCATTTAAAAATCTTTTAAGAGAGATTTTTTTTAAATAAATTGGAAATATTTAAAATTGTAATTATTTTTTTATATATTTCATTGTTCTTAAATTTCAATATTTTTATTTATTTATTTTCTCCCACATATTTGAATACGTGATATGTTTAAAGGTTGTTTAAAATATTGAAGTTATACTATTAGCTAATGAGTTACAAGCCTCAAAAGAGTAATATAATTTTATATAAGATAACGAAATAAATAAAAAATAATTATTAAAGGATCCAAAGCATGATACTTATGTAATTTTATGTGAGGGCCTAGCCCAATAATCTTGCTTACCAGACTCTAGGACACTTGGTATCATTCGAAAATATACATATTCATTTAAAAGTATTTGACTTTGTATCACATGTCCAAGCATCGTCGCTTTTAAGCCCATAATCTTGAAGTTTTTTTTTTTCAGCTCATAAGATACACGTCTTCTAATTTAAACCAAATGTCAGCCTCTTAACAGATAGTTTGTCAAAGGATAGTCTTCTCGACCATGAATTAGGGGGCTTGCACGCAAAATGTTCAATTAAACAAGAAGACCAAGAAAAAGAACAAGAGTATAGTAACTAGTAACTAAACTTGGTGGGTTTTTGATTTTGAGAATGATAATAGCGGATGCATTACATGACATTCTATATATAGAATGTCATGTAATGTATCTATGTATATCCCCGTGGATGATTCAAAAGTCTTAAGGACTTGATCTTGAATTGAAAGGGTTTGTTTCAAATGTCTGTACAACTTGATCTTGATAAATGCAATTCGCTTTCCTTTTGTTGATGGAACAAGATTAGAGAGCAACTTCTTAAAAGAGCAGTGCTCTTTGCGTTTTTCACATTCTTCAAAAAAATCTTCTTAAGACTTTGGAAAGAATTAGTGCCTTTCAAAATCTGCTTCTTCTTTTAAGGCTTGTGAATTGTGTTAAATAACTTTGATAGAGGCTCTTTTTTATATATTAATAAGTTAGGTGGAATAAAGTTCTTATAAAATATGATTTCTTTATAAATGAGCTTCAAAAGAACGTATCTTTCTTATTTATCTCTAAATTAATTTAATTTAATTAGAGATAGAACTATTTTATATATCTCTAAATTAATTTAATTTATTTAGAGATAAAATAACTAATTATAATGCTATCGTATATGATATCATCGATTTTCCTTGGTGATGGAGAATTTAATTGATAATTCTTTAATTAAAAGAAATTTCAATTTACATGTGACGATTGATGATTAGTCGAACTTTATTGCTTTTGCAATGCTATAAAATCATAATCATGAT
The DNA here is from genome assembly GCA_038381775.1 of Adansonia rubrostipa. NCBI lineage: Eukaryota > Viridiplantae > Streptophyta > Magnoliopsida > Malvales > Malvaceae > Adansonia > Adansonia rubrostipa. The sequence goes on along the minus strand of JBBYHM010387331.1, from coordinate 9,209 downwards.
CGATAAATTGTAGTTGAAGATTGCCATGTCCCTATTAGATTTGAATTAAATTATAATTTAAGTAACAAAAAATTATTTTTATTTAAATTTAATTATAAATATAAATAAAAATATATAATTTTTAATATTATTTTAAATAATAATATACGCATCTAAAAAAATTAAACCTTACCTGAATCTAATTAAAAAAATAAAATAATTTTAAGCCACAACCTATGAACACTTACCACCAAAGTGGATTCGGCTACCCTTCGTTACTTTTTTGGTTTATTATTTTCATTATAAGTTTAATCACTATTCACAAGTATAAATTTCATAATTCATGGATGAGTTCTACACATGTACCTGATGATAATTATTGTATGGGTTAAATACACTTTAGTCCTCATAATATATTTTTTTCTCAATCGAGTATCCAAAAAATTTTTGCCCAAATAGGTACCTATTACCTATATTATGATTTCATCAAATAAATATGTAATGTGCCCTAACATCATTAAATAAATGCTAATGTGGCTAAAAAATCCAATCAAATTACGATACATGATAAAAATTTCATGTCATTAAATATTTAAAATTTTAAAATAATATAAAAATCAAAATAAAATAATATTATAAGAATTATTTTTTAAATTTATAAAATTCAAATAAAATTTTAAAAATCTAAACAATTAAAAAATATTAAAAATTAGGAATTCAAAAAATTATAAAAAATTATAAACAAATCTATAAAATTCAAAAAAATTTAAACAAAATATTATAAAAATCTTTAAAAACTTCGAATATATATATAAATATAAAATATAAAAATTAGAAATATAAAAAACATAAAGTATATATTTTAAATATGTTAAAATAAAAAATTAGAAATTGAAAATTAAAAAAATGAAAAAAATAGAGAAAGAGAAAGGAAAGGAAAGGAAGAGATGATAAGAAAAAAATGGGGGGGAAGCGAGGTAGGGGGTTGATCTGCTATCAATCGGCCTTTGTTCAGTGAGACCAATTGCTATCCAGCCAACGTGAAGGGAAATTGGGAAAAAAAAAAAAAAAAAAAAGAGGGGTACAGGGAGGGAGAAAAGTAATGGGAAAGAAAGAGGGAAAAGGGAAGAGAAGGGAGAGGAGGCAATGGACGACCGCAGCTTGGCTAGCTTGAGGCAGATCTGACGTCGACTTGCCCAAGACCAACCAGGCTTTAATCAAACGATGACTCTTTCCTTCTCTTCCCTTTTCTTTCCTTTTCTCTTTCCCCTCCCCTCTCTTTAATTTTAGAAAAATAAAAAAATGCTTTTGGTTTTTTTAATTAAAAATTTTCATTATTTTTTGAATTTTCATATTTTCAAAATATAATTTTTAAAATTTTTATTTTATATTTTTTGAAATTTTTTGAAATTTTTAAAATTTTGAATTTTTAAAAAAATTTCTTTTTTTTTTTATTTTCAAAATTCATAATTTTTTTGAATTTCTTATTTTATATCAATGTGACATTTTTTACATTTCTTAGCTTCATTGCATGAAAATGCCACATCAGTATCTTTTTAGTAGAGTTAGTATATGAGATAAACTCTTTAACGGAATAATACTCTTAAGTATCTATTTGAATAAAAATTTTATTTAGGTATTCAATTTAAAAAATAATATAATACAGATATATTTAACTTTTAATGTATTAAAAAATAATAAATAAAACAAGTAACGAATAAGATCTTACTCTACCAGAGTAGCCTCATCATTCTGCAGACTTTGTTTTTGGTGGTAAAAGGAAAAACACAAAGGGAAGACGATGAAGATCGTTACGTTTAAAATTTTAAATTTAAAATTTAAAATTTTAAAATTAAAATTTTTGTTTAAATAATTAAAATTTAAATTTAAAATTTATTAAAATTAATTCACACTTTATAAAAAATAAGATAATAATAAAAAAATAATTTTATAAACTTTTACTTTCAAAAATAATTTTAAATTTTAAATTTGAATTGCTCAAAATTGATGTTACATTTATTAAAATCTAAATTAGATTTTTAATTTAATATCTAAACAAAAAATTTAAACTTACAAATCTAAATATAATTTTTTAGCCCAAATTTATGTTTTCAAACGAGACTGTCTTTAACTCCAATGTGAAGAAATGAAGAAATAAACTACGGAAACATAGAATTAAAAAAATAAATAAATAAAGCAAAACAAATTATTCTAACCATAAATATTATTGCTTCTTCACTCACGGTATATATATATATATATATATATATATGAGGGATTAGGGTATTGGTCATCCACTCGCCATCAATCAACGCTAACCCCCACCCCCTCAAACAAAAAAAAAAAATGCATGTGTCTTTGCGTCAACCATATTCCATACCCACATACAAACAATTGAACTACTACTAATAACCGTACAATAACATCGCACAAAGTGACAAGATTTGCATTAGAATAAGTATTAATCATGCAGTATTAACATCAACTGGCTTACCCCTACCCATAGCAAATCCTCTTGTGCCATCTGGCATACGAGGACCAGGGGGCTGCTTTGCTAAAGTTGCTTGCTCATTATTGACCAAATTACTTGAAGCTGAAGGAAGAGTGCCCAAATGATTTCCACGACTATTACTGCGATGGTTATTGTGGTATTGAGCCCGCCCACGTCCTTTTCCTCGTCCCCTGTTTCGCCCTTGTTTCTGCCCACCCTCTTTCTCATTGGAATTCTCCCCTCCCTGCACAAGAAGGAAATCATCCTAAGACATATATTCTGGAAATTCTGGAAAGATAAAAACTGTCATAGCAGGCATAGAGAGCCAAGCTTTGCTTTCCATCTTCAAAAAGTTACAGGTATCAGTGCCTACACAATTCTTTACAATATACATCACTGCAATTATTTCAATGTAACAACAAAAAAAGCACGTAGAACAAGCCCATTATTTCAAAAGCAGAGGTCAAAAGTCCCAATTCCATTTATTTCCATATGTTTAGCAAATTAGCCACTCTACTAATGGCACCTTATGTCAAGGATCCATTTCCAGTATTTCATTGTCTTACACTCTTAGCATCATCTTATTTTTTGTGACAGTTAATTTTCGACAGAGGGGATCTATGTCCAAAACAGGGAGAGCCTATGTCAAGGTAAACAGTTATTATAATAATATCCATGGGCACTTACAGGATACTCATGTGAATGGATATCAGACGACTGAGAATTATCTTCTCCTTGTTTCTCATTTGAATGCTGCTCGGATGTAGAAGCATCATCTTCCTCATAGTGACCTTCTCCATCATGGCCCTTTTTCTCTCTTGCATGAGCAGATTTTGACTAAAAGAATGCGAGAATACAAATACAAATACAGATCAATACTCTAGTCTTGCTTCATGAATCAATTGAAATTAGCCAAACATAACAAATTTTCTCCATCAAAGCAAGATTTCAACTGAAATTAATGAAATATATAACATATAGGACACAAGTTCCAAAAAAACCTTATAATAATTGGATTTTCCTTTTGTTATACGTATGCGGTGGGGGGCCTATATAATCTACTAAATGCTTACTTATTTAATATTAAACTTTGGCTCTGTATATAAACATGTTTCATGCTACAAACCATCTGGTGATATGAGCTGTTAAAAAGCTCAATCCATAACAAAGCATTTAGATTAAGTCCACCAGATGATGACATATTTAGTACGTAAACCATTGCATTCTTGTTTTTTTCCTCGGAATGGCTAAGCCAACACCTTACTTTCCTGAACTGTTGGATTAGTTTTAAGTTTTAAAACAAAAACTTGAAACTGCTGAAGTGCCCAACAATGTACATTACTATTGCCAGATCATGAACTACGGGTTTAGTAAATTAAAAGAACCCTTTCCTTCACTGTGCTGCTTCTCCATCCTTTGAATTTGAATTTCCATTTACATCAAACAAACCTTTAATCATTGGCGAAAATTTATTGTCCACTCAATGATCATGGGGAATCAAACAAAAATTTTGATCTTGTTTTTTACCGATTTCAATTCATTGGGTCTCGCCAAAATGAAGGAGAAGAGAAAGGGGGCAAAGTGAAGAATAAATAATTGAAGCTAAAAGCTTAAATATCATAACTACATACTGCACGTCTAAGCATTAGGCGGACCCTAAGGCCACTCCTCCAATTTTCCTCATCATTCAGCTCAGCAACCTGAAAAATTAGACATTTATCCAATTCTTTATAACCATGAAAGTTAAAAAGGGCCATCCAATGGAAATAGGAGTACCCACTGCTTTCTCAGCCAACTCAACAGATTCATATTCCACAAATGCATGCAACTACAAAAAAGATCAAGAATCCAAAATTAAATCACTTGTTAATCAGGATAATTATCAAGAGAATGTGATATCTTTCCATAGGAAATAAACAAAATAGCTAGTATAAGCGTGATGAGCAAAAATACCTTGTTACTAAAATGCATGCCATCACTTTTTGTTGACCTAGATGCTGAAGACACCCCACCACAAGAGGGTTGAGGCTGACAGGTGCGAATTGTCTTTACACTAAGAATGAAAGCATTAATAGAGTTTGGTCCACAAAGACATGATAAACATTGTTAAAAGAAAATATAATTTCTTTAATAAGGTAATGGTCTTGGTACCTCCCGACAGCAGAGAAAATCTTCATGAGGTTTTGATGGCAGTGATCATCCGGCAAATTTTCAGCAACAATTATACGAGACTGCAAATCACAAGTATGTAATACTAGCATTCTGAATTGATGACTATAATATAAGGTAGGACAAAATAAAAGCTTCTCATACAATATTCTATGAGACTGCTTGACCACTCACAGAACAAGACACGTAAGAAACTTGCATAAGAAGTAGAATGGTAAATAAAAACAAAATGAACAAAAATCTCACTTGCAACTCTTCCATGTCTGATTCGGTAAGGGGATGCTGGCGTCTTACTTTCTTTCCATCTTCACTAACAACCTGTACATTATGGAATCAAAAAGATATAAGCGTGGCCATTGAAGAGATATGAAGCAACTACATGTAAAAAAAAAAAAAAAATTAAGAAGGAAACGTAAGTGCATGAAACAAGAGTAGAAGGAAAATACTCACAAGTTTCGATGAGTTCCTCAAAACAGTAGCCAACTGGGAATGACTAGTTACGAGAGCTTTAATCTTCTTAAAAGATGCTACAACAGATATCGGTACTGTATGGAAAGCAAAGAAAATATTAGTCTGAACGCAGAATAGTCAATACTATACTAAAACGAATTCAAAATCTTCAATGTTCGAACAAGGCAACAATCTTTAAAATTAGGTAAATTCATGTCAGTAAAGTAGCATGGAAAGTTGAAGACGTGAAGCAAAGAACTGAGGAAATGGTAATGAGGGACTAGATTATAAATAGCAATGTTAATAATCCCAATAGTATAAACAATACTAAAGCCGCATGACCATCTTAAATTACTGAAATTTACATAAATTAGTTCTAGCCTAAGAGGTTTTGCTCCCAAATGTAAAGAAACTATACCATATCCTTCAGGATCCTTGTTGATGAACCTCATAAGATGATCTGTGGTGGCCAAGTTCAAATCACTAAAATAGTACTCAACCTGCAAAATATATTGTTGTCTTTCACGTTAAGGAAAAATTATAGAGGAAGTCAGAGGGAAAGTCCATGTTTGAAATTCTGGTCACAAGGATGGTTAAAATAAATTCTTAAAAAGCTAGCAACAGTAGTCCAGCATTTAATGATTTGGAAATTACATATATCCGCCGATGATTAGCTAATCTCAGAATCATATTATAGAAGAAAGCACCAATAGAAATAACACTAGTAATTTAAAGAATCAAATAAAGAGCACAAATACTGGTAACGTATATGGTGACCTCTGACCTGATTCAAAATCTTTAACGAAGCTTCTTCAGATATTCCATTTTTGGAGGGAGAAGCACCATGATCCCTGTACTCCTGCTGATCCTTCTTCGCAACAGCCTCAACTTCTTGCTCTCGATGATGATGATGATTCTTCATGGGCAAATGATAGTGGAGGGGAACCATGTGAGGCGACATAGGCACGGGGCTATGGACAGGGAGGTGAAACGCCGCCGACGGCGGAGGAGGAGGAGGGTAGACGTGAAACATCCCAGGGGGCGGAGGAGAGATCATCATCGTCTCACTTTGCTGCTGCTGCTGCTGTTGTTGTTGCTGCAGAGGCGTAGAGCGAGTAGGCACAAACTCGGGCGCCTGGGCGTTGAGTCGACTGGATGAAAAGTTAAGCGAAAGTTGTGGATGTGAAGAAGATGAAGAGGATGATTGGGGAGAATCTAGGGTTTCCGACTGGGCCATGATTTGAGTTTTTTTTTTCCTAATTATAAAACAGGAAATATGGGTAAATTTATAAAAGATCAGGAGATAGAACGGAGGGATTGATCTGTGAGTGTGTATAGGGTTTACTGGGTGTTTTGGGGAGTGAGAATGTGACAGAGAGACTCACAAGGTCTTCACTCAAGGTTCATCAATCCCGCTCGTACTTCGACGCTATTTATACTCATCCCCCTCTTCACCTTCTTTTCCTTTCCCGAATGAAATTATTCATTTAAGTGAAATACTGAAATTATTATTTACGCTTTTTTAATTCTATTTTTATTTATTATTTATTTCGAACTTCATACTCTAGCATCCAAGAAATCTTACAAATACTATAACTTTAAAGTCCTTTGAGACTGTAGAGGGACTGTAGAGCTATTGTGTGAATGATCAGCGCTATTTTTGTCATCTATAATCTATTTCAGGATAATTTCATCTGCTTCTGTTCTTCCAAATTACAAGAGAGGTCACCTTTTCTGCCCCATTTTTGCTTCTTTTCTTCACCCACTTTTCTTTGTCTCACCGACTCCATATTTCTATCAACTTACTCACTTACACTTATATCTGTCACTAACCCATATCCGAAACCATGCAGAGATATGTTTGTAAGGGGATGGAGAATAAGGAAAAAATTAAAGAAAATAAGAGAGAAAAAGAAAAAAAAGAAAAGAATAGACTAGTCTGTTCAACGCTCCCTCCTTCTTTGGCAACCAAAAGACTCAGATCCGCATGAGGTTCATTTCCAGGTTGCCTTTTCATCCTTTTTATTTTCCTATTTCTATTTCTTCCCGGTTTATTACTTTGCTATGTTGTTTTTGTTCGGATATCTTGCTTTATTGTTTTCGTAGCAGCAAAAAATGGATGTTCTGCCTTTGTTTTATCCGTTTCTGTCTCTTTTTGTTTTTAGTTAAGTTCGACTAAAATGTTTCTAAATCTGTGCGGTTTTGTTTGTTTTGGAGTTTTCAGCATATTAATTTCTGAAAATTTTAAAGATCTGAGATTCTGAGGTTTGACTATGGATTATTTATGGAGTTTCACTGAAAAAAAGTTCATGTTTTTTTTTTTCTGTAATAAAGCTTTGAGTTGAAATGATGGTTGTCGTTTATGTATTATGTCTTAAAGTTGGTTTAGTTTTGAGTAAGATCTACTGGATCTATAACCTTTTTTCTCTTATAATAATAGTATCTTACATTGGGGCTGCTTGCATTGAGACAGTCTAGGCAGGAAAAATGACCAAAGATCTTGCCATTTTAATCCTTGGCCCCAAGGTATCAAGAGAGTTTTACCTGAACACAGAAGAATTCATCGATGCTGTTGTAGTTAAATCTCGAGTTGAAGCTTCGGGAACCAATCATGTCTAAGTAGATGCATCTATATTGTCATCAGGTGATTTCCAACATTTGAGGATTGTTTTCTTTTTTTTTTTGTTACAGCAACATGTACTCTGTTAGGACTCATTATTTGCCTCCCTTTTGATTTAGAAATGCCAACTAGATGGCATAGATCCATTTAAACACGACAATTACAGCAGGCCATTCATAGATAACATGAGTAATGAGCCTGCTTCATGAGACACAAACCACAAGAACTGAGTGTTAAATCCTTTTTTTTTTCCCCAAATGCCAGAAGCATTTTGGAATCAGTGGATGTACATTCCTATGAAATGGATTATATACTTTCGCCATTTGGAATTAAATGGTGAATAAATCATTTCTTTTTTTTTTTTTTCAAAAAAATAATAGTATCATACATCATTATAAACATTTTAAATTAAATCTGAAATTTATGAATTTTAACGTGATTTTTGCCATTTGAATTTAAGTGCGAGTATCATTCATTCAGAAACTCATTCAATTTTCTATCTGCTCTGTGTTTTTAAGGTGTGGATGTCTTTTTGTTTGAGAAATTCTGAAATAGGCCGGATGATTTATGTAGCCAATAAGTTATTTTTCAGAAGTGAATAACTTATATAATTTAGAATTTCTAATTCTATCCATGTGCTTCCTAATATGATTTCAGATTACAGGAAGATGTAAGAGTTCGTATGACTGGTGTTGTAAAGGTCATCTTCAGGTGAATTATGTTTCTTCCTAAAGTCTTCTTTACCCGTGCAAGTGCATTGAGGTAAAGGTTAGCCTAATAAATGAATTGGTACTTTTGAGGATTTGAGAGAACTGGAGGGTGGAATTTAAAAATTACAGAGAATGCAGGGAAATGTTTGGTAGAGGAACACATGGTAAGACTATAGAAATTAGCAACTATTGAATGCCTTGGAGTGTTTGAAACTAAAATTAAGAAAGCATTAACACACTTTTGTTTTGTTTTGTTGTAAACTAATCACAGGCGAGGACAAGGCATCATGTTCACCAAGGAAGAGGCCGTTCAACCTACCCAAGTCATTCAACTTACCAATCTGGGAATGCTTCCGTCATTCCGGTGTCAGTTGTAAGTTTTGCATGCTTCAGAATGAAAAATAAATAGTTTTTATATGGCTGAAGTGGTATTTTTGAAATGCCAAGGCCATTTATGTCTAATCCTTTTATATACATTTTATATATTGAGAGAAAAAAATCCGAAGCATGGTGGGTTTGATATGGAGAATGATGTTAAGTGAAAAGAAAAAGAAAAAGTTGAAAGAAAACTTTGAGCTAAGTTTAAGTCTCATCCATTCATTTACATTATTTATATTAAATTAAAAAAAAACAATTTAATAAAAAAAAAGAAAGGAAAGATATGGAAGGTATAACGGGTGTACTCGGAATGAGATTAGGCGGAAAAAAAAAAAAAGAAAAAATGTTCTGGATGAGGGAAAAATGAAAAAAAGAAAGAATATAAAGAGAAAAAATGGGGTCTTTAGTCATG
>JBBYHM010387320.1:0-15072 GCA_038381775.1 Adansonia rubrostipa | reverse complement strand
CATAATAGCACCTAATTAATAACACTTATTAAACTTTTTATAATATATTAACCAACGAGAAGCATCCACTATTAATAAATTATAAGTATCATAATAATCAACGTGCAGATGCACCTGTCCAAAAAAAAAAAAATAAAAAAATAAACATTAAAAACCAAATATTTATATTATTACTAAAGTCGATTGACTAAGTTTGATGTCTCAAGGAAAAATTACAAAATATGATCTTGATTCAAAAATTACAAATATACAATTAAAACCTAAATAACAACTGTTAAAATATAAAACTACATTTTTTTTTTAATATAATAGAAATAAGAACCATAAAAACAAATTTTATCCATCAATGATAATTTATAAAATCTCACCAATAGAAGAGGGGCGATAAGATAATTAATCAAGAGTGATATAGAACAAAGAAAACCAAAAGAGTAGGTTAATTAAGCATTATGATAAACAAATATAACTAAAATAAGCTATAATTATGATCTAAATATTTGATCAACAATTAATAGATATAAAAATAATTACGGTTCCTGGCACTTGATTTTCCTTACTAACTTTATAGTAATAGATATACTATAATTCAAACTGATATCTTTCTAATTTACGGGAGTTCAATCCCCAATTACAACTGGGATTATCCGGTAAGGTCCCACATCTGTAACTGAGAGGATTCTTGAATAACGACAACACAGTAACCCCTCTAGCTAAAAATAGGAATCACAGTGGGTTTAGAGCAAAAAAGCGTCAAAAGATTTATCATAACTACGCTTAATCCATACATTCCAGTGTCAGTCAGCAAATATCTAGACAGATATTTAGTTAAAAAATAAAAAAAAAAAAAGGAATGACTCGGAGTACCAGAAGAGTTATGTTCACCAGTCACTTTACTTGTTAGTCATGGGACATGTTAGTTATGGGCTTCATATATTTAGAATCAACCTCAAGGCGATCAATTGTAAAAGAATCAACTACGGCAATATGGGAGAATCACAGCAAAGTTATAATCCCAAAAGACACAAAAGACCAAGCATTTGATTTGGCTAAAGAAGGGTTAAATTAATATATGTTACTTGAACCAGGGTGTGTTTGTTGGATTTTTTTTTTTTTTTAATTTTTCTATGTATTAGGAGGGTTATATCTCATACCTACGTCTAGATATGCGTTGGTCACAGGTGTCAGACAAGAGCACTTAAAAGTATGAAGAGTCAAAGCAGCATAAACTTAATTGTTAAATTGAAAATGAATAACCCAACATTTGGATAAACCCAAATCATGGTTTAGCACATCTAAATCCTGGAAAGGAAAAGAAACAATTTTGGATGATATAATAGAAATAAGAATCATCAAAAAAAACTTATCAAGCATAAAACATCAAAGACAATTTCTTAAAATCTTCACAAGGAAGTAGTGCAATAAGATAAGGGTAGTATAGAACAAAGTGAAAAAGTAGGTTTACTAAAAGCATCATGACAATATATATATATATATAAAATTTTAATCTACTTAGGTGGATTTTAGACTTCAGAGTTCAGACTATTTCATGGAAAAATACAATGTAAACTGAAAATAATTAGAGATCTATAACCTGGCCAAAAGCCAAAATGTAGCTACAGTACACTAACTGAAAAAAAAATCATCCATCATGAGTAAAGGATCTAAAGACTTCAATTCAGAAGTAAAATCAAATGTAGAGAAAAAAAAATCAAAGTGAAAAACAGGAAAAGAACATTAAGATCCTGCTTTACAATGCTATCTTCAAGTAATTACTATCTTACAATATACTTCTTTTTACATAATTGTGATTGAGTTCCCTTTGCAAGTCCCTACTTCCCACATAATGACTTATCAAACCCATGTTGGGAAACCAAAAAAAATTCCTCGGTGAAAACCAAATTTTACATGAAGAATGCATATATTACAACACAATTATGTGGAGAGATCTGAGAGTAGTTAAGTTGTGATAACCTTACACCGATCCTGATTTACTAAAGAAGTTTAAGATTCTGTTTGCTAACAAAGATGAGAAGCTCCGAGGACATTTGAATATGGTCTCCACTAATGTATTATTTCTAAGCAACCTAACTTACCACTTCTTCAAGGGTTTGAGGATTTTCATCATTATGGATGCCCATTCATCTAATCTGGGATTAATTAATCTTAAGCAAAACCAATCATTTGGCTTTTATTATTTAATCATCCAGTTAATGATAGAAGAAATGATCATTAGACCATTCAATGCCTATTAACGTCAAATGCTTTCTAGTTACTGACATTATTAGCCATATTAAAAAGGTGAAGTTGCATTCTTTTCACAGAACATTTAACAAATTGTCAAATAGAGTTTAGTGAAATTACCTTTCATTGCATCGCCCAGAAGCTGTGCATTTAACTTTAATGTATCGTCCAGGATCCATTCCTCGTCTCTTGCTTGAATCTGGCTTCAGAAGTATCGCACCTTCCCATCAAAAATACACAGTGCAAGAAGTAATTTGAAAAGTAATAAGAGATTTCAACCAATGCTAAATTTGGAATGTTTCCTAAATTCTAATATGGGAACATGTAAAGAATCTCAATTGCGGTGGTTTAACAAATACATAGAAGAAGCAATTGGAAATCTCTAGATAGTCCTCTGAAATTTGACCCAAACCCAAATACAACCATTCCAGAACGATGTATTAGGACTCTAAAGTCCAAATCCCACCCCCTAAATACAGATTTCCAAATGGACCACAAATAAATTTTCAAGGCTCAATAGTGAACTTTTCTGCACAAGATTTATCTAAAGGGCGTACCGAACAATACTCGATCTAAAACTGAATAACTTCATCAAGTCCAGTGCAGCACCACCAGTTTAAATTGAGAGAGGGAAAACAGCAGATAATGTCATCAACATACATAAAAAAACTGAGGTCATTCATGCTCGGACAGAATCAATGTAGCCAAAAAAATAGAAGAGGTTGCAAACTTCAAGTATTGAACGATTCTAATGAGAAAAAGAAAGAGTTCTCCTATGACTGACTATATTGAAAGGAAACAACACAAAAACCTGGGTGGGAAAGGCGCAATAGCGAAAATTTTTTGCACAAGATTTATCTAAAGAGCCTACCGAACAATACTCGATCTAAAACCGAATAACTTCATCAAGTCCAGTGCAGCACCACCAGTTCAAATTGAGTGAGGGAAAACAGGAAGTAATGTCATCAACATACATAAAAAACTTAGGTCGTTCATGCTTAGACAGAATCAATGTAGCCAAAAAAATAGAAGAGGTTGTGAACTTCAAGTATTGAACCATTCTAATGAGAAAAAAAGAAAAGAGTTCCTCCTATCACTGACCATATTGGAAGGAAACAACACAAAAACCTGGGAGGGAAATGTTTAGCACTCTGTCTACCCTTCTTGTTTATTCGGTTTCTCTTGCTGAAGTTACATTTTGAATTGCAATCTAAAACACATAGCAGTACCATGTTATAATAACTAAACTACATAGCAGCCTTGCTACTCATACATCATTAATCTAAGATGAGATAAAGTAGAAATACGTAATAGCTACCTTATAAATTTGCTCCTTAATTGCAAAGGCAATTGCAGGCTGCAAAGATTAAAGTAATGGTATATATATATATATATATATGATAATGTTTTGAAGGAACAGAAACAGAATAGGAAACAGGGTTGAAAGAAACTAATGCATGGGAACTGTCTCTCATCCTGCTTGGTCAGATGAATATTTTACTGGTATGCTTCTGAAATGAATTGCTTACCCCAACTTCAGGGTCTTCAAGAGTTCTAGCAAATTCCTCCAGGTCACTTTAAAAGCTGTTTAAGTCCTAAAACATTCAAGCATTTGATTGAGAAATAATTGCATCACACATAAAAGATAATGATTAACGAGCGTTAGTAAACAAAGGAATAATTTGCAAAACCACTTTTCCACTCCTAACCATAAAAATTGATCCTTGATAACTGTATGTTGACTCAGAACATCAAGATGATGAAGTCCATGTGACGGGTAGGTAGGTGTTAGAAATTTATCAAAAGAGAATGGCAGTATAAACATCTATTTTGTTGAAGACACCATAATTTGAACAATTTTGTCATCTTGGACTTCATATGATTGAAATGAGGCACAGAGTTGAGAATAGGAGACTGTTGAATACAACTACAGATTGCTTTTAAAGTGTCAATTTTGGTTCTTGAAAGTTGAAGTTGAAAATAAGAGACAGTTATCTGAATGGACTGAACAATGTGCGACAGGAAACCAGGGGCAAGCTTTAAGTCCTTTACGTTCCCTTTTGCAAAAATCACCACTTTCAGATATATTAGGGTAGAAAGGAAGGAAGCCAACTAGAGCCAAGTGAAGCACGGCTCAAAGACCCAAAAAGCCAAATAAGTTTAAGCAAAACAAAAAGTAATAACAAATAAAATATAAAAGGATCCTGATATATAGTTATATGAAAACACATTTTGTCCAAAAATTATACAAATAAAAAAAAAGATTCAAATTTAAATTTAAATTTAATACCGCTATTGAGGGAAAATTTCCGGCAAGCTTAGGCCAATGTCATTTTATAATGGCCAAAAACTGACTAACAAAATGTTAAGATGAGACTCATTACTTGGTCTTTATGGTGTTGTAAGTTCAATAATCAGTCAACCAGAGAAGCTTTACATCGCGGAATGGACCAGCCTTTGGTAGTCTGAGGAATGGTCCTATGCATAATGTAAATATAGATTAGAAGAGATATATACAAAAAGACTGCTTATTTGTGAGAAAATAAGATTTCATGCAAGGAATCTATAACACAAGGAGAAGCAATAAAAGCTTCGTATAGATATGTAAAATATCAGCGGGTGTTTAACTTATCTTTAGAGTAATTGTATCTATGTGTTCAAATTATACCAAAGAGTGCCATTGAATCAGTATAATCCGAAACCTGCACCGTATCTCACCATATTGACTTAACATGTCTGCACAGAACACTGATGTACACATGTCAAACTATGTTTCAAAGCTCCACCAAATTATAACTATCTTAAAAGGAAATAATAAGGAGAAGCACATTATAGCTACTTCCTAAAGTTGCTCCTGAATTGCAAAAGCAATTGCAGGCTGCAAACAATAAAGTAATGATATACATATGATATGTTTCGAAAGAACAAAAAACAGAATAGGAAATAGGGTTGACTGAAAAATAGTAATTGTCTCATCCTGTTTGATTTGATGAATATTTTATTGCTATGCTTCTAAAATGAATTGCTTACCTCTTCTACGGGATCTTTACTGTCTAAAAATTTGCAGAGAGCCCAAGCAAATTCCTCACTTCTAAATTTGTTCAAGACCTAAATAAATTAATTAAACAGGTAATGAGTCTCATCTTCCATAAACTTCAATAGAAATTTTGGATCCATATAACAGTCCAAATATTTTCCATAAACCAAATCAAGAAGACCCATAAAATTATTGACTACTAAAATAGAGCTGTATTTTACAAAGATTTGTCCAAAAATCATAAAAGCCAAACCTTAAACTTGTTTTTTTTTTTTAATAAATTTTGATCCAACCAAAAAACGATTTAATAATAAAACTATTATTTACATTCAATTATACAAACATAAAAATAATTTTAAAACTGAATATATTGTTAAATTTCAATTATACATATTTCTGACAAGGAAAGCCTTTTTAAAGCTGAATACAAGGCCAAAAGCAAAATGACAAGTTGGTTTTTAGAATTCAACCGCTACAATAGTATCCATGCTTGAATTACATAAGTGTTTAGATTATGGAGATGCAAGGAAGGAAGGCCCACACAAAAAAAGTTCATCACAAATTGTTCAAGATCATTAATAGACTCAGGAACAAGCCCACAATAAAATATAAAATGAAGAAAAATATTCTTAATTTTGCACTTTGCAGCAGAAGAAACTATACCAAAGTCTCTGTAGGAAGACAAAGGCAAGAAGAACCAAATCACCCTAAAAAAATATACCAAAGTCACCTTCAAAGTGCAGCCCTCCTTATGGACTTTCTTGGGGACTGGTGCAAGCGTTACCACAACCAATTTTCTGGGAGCAAAGAGGTAACTAGGGAGGTGTTCAAAATGAAAGATTCTTGTGGAACGACTGATCATAGACAAGGAAACAGGGATGAAAACTTACAAGGTTCAAGGATGTAATAAGCATATTAGAGACTGCAAGAGCAAGCAACATGTTACAGGAGGATCATTACCTGAGTTCAAAAGAAACTTAAATTATATTCAGTAAGTAACATCAACTGATCTCATGCAGTAATCTTGAAAGTCTTTCCCTATTAGCTTGAATTCCCCTCACACAGTTTTTCTCAAAGGAAGCAGGTGCATCACCCAGCAATCTTAGTGACTGATAGCAAAAAATCAAGAAGACCAGTTAAATTAAAATGAATACATTCAATAAACTAGCCATGCAATTAGCACCCTAAATGGGAGAGTTGCCAAGTTACGATACAGTGCCATTTCTCTCCTTTTACTCTAATAATCTTGAATCCTAAGAAAAAAACAATCAATCGACAAGGCATTCAAGATTAAAATTTTCATACAATTGAAATGTAAAAAATAAAAAAATAAAAAGAATAAAAACAGTTTGGGTGTTGAAAACAGAGTAAAAAAACAGATTAAATTATATGGGAAGGGAAACATTCAATAGCAAACAGAATAGAAAACGGACGGACTTTCCTCATAAATAAATCCATGGAAATTGAGATAAGAATTTTACGGACATAATACTGCTGCCTGGCTCATTTTCAAGGCTTCAACACATATTTTCTGATGTGAGAAACGGCAATTTTTTTTTCCTCATTCACTGCAGCAGCTATTTTTACAACAAACCTAGATTAATTAAACAGTGAACACCGTCAAATTCAGCATAAGACAATCTAAAGGAACCAAAAAAAAAAAGGGCCAAGATTTGAAAATGATTCCTTAACCCATTGTTTTATAAAAGGTATTGGACTTGGCAACTAAACAAATTTTCAGCCATGGAACGAATATGCTCAACCACAGATATAAGGCAGCAAAAATATCTTGATAAACTTGCTGTTTTGATGAAAACCAAGTATTAGCAGTCAGTAACAATTAAAATTTACTCCTCATCTTGACAAAAAATTACTAGTCAACCCTAAAACATCACTAGACACTAATCACAACATGAAAATACCTCAGTTTGGTACACCTTCCTTGGTAAATCATGCATGTAAGCAATAAGCAGCAGCTAATTGATGGCAGGCCTCAGTTCCAGGGGTACGTGTCTCACCATAGAAGTTTCTATTTAAATAGTATTTCAGGTTAGTCATCAATGCAACTCTGAAAAGAAGCAACAGAATCACGACTGACTGTTATGTCAACAAGGAAAGAAAATAACAGCCATGCATAACTCATCACCTTACCATAACAGATTTCCGTAAGTAATAATATCCGAATAAAGGGAAAGAAAATTAAATTAAAGTAATAAAAGTAAGAAAACGAAGATAACCGTTGAGACTTGAAATCCAATGAGATCTTTTTAAATCTCATGGCCTAGTTGTAAACCGACTAAGCTTGCTAGAAACCAATAATGACGACATTTTATTTATAGGAGAAAAGGATCCTAGGATTGCTTCACTTTCAACAAGTGTAACAATATCAGGGCTTACAAGAACAAAAGCCTATGAAATCCTTTAAATTCACCTATTCTAATCAGCCTCTGAAGTTAAATGGAAGCTCGATGGATTGCCTCATCACAAATTCGGGTAGGGTAGGATGAGAAAAGATTGCAATGATTTCCTCATCATATGCAAAGCAAAAGATTATGAATAAACAGTCCTCGGGGTTCTCCAAATAACAATAAAGTCTTATAAGCTCAATCTGAAAAATTACAACTAAAGGAGAACTTGGGTATTTCCCTGTTTGTGGACTGCTATTGATTGATCAAAGCTAAAAATTACACTGCTGAAATGTCCAGATTTGTTAACATTTCAAAATGCCTAATGAATAGATGTCAAATGCTGTCCTTATTGATCTAACTCTATCCTATCCTAACAATTTTAAGAAGATAAGGTACAACTCACCTTGGTCCAGGATTTTCCTTCATCGGAAAGACAGCATGGCTGTCCAGGGACAGAATCAACAAAAAATTCCTCCACTTAAAGAAATTAGATCTATCAGTGAATGGTCAAACACACCCGGACAGACAAGGTATATTTGAATGGCGTAATTGTAAATATCGACAAGCTAAGTATTTCAAAATGTCACATTGATGCCCTTTGCCCACTTATTACTGGAATTCACAAGACCCTCCACACAGATTTTAATGGCGCATGGATGTATAAATTCAACCACAACAAGTAGATGAAAGGTCAGGTGAAATCAAATTTGATGCCGGTCAAAGCATCCCACTTCTGTTAATAGATAGAATGGATATCACAATTTCTAACTTACCAACATCAACATCCTATAATAATATGATTCAAAATAGACATCAAAGTAAATAGGACCATGCAACCTCATTACCTATGTCCTCTTGCTCCGAAGAATCAAGCCAATTTCCGAATCAAAGGGAAGGAAAGGAGAACCAGGGTAGTTCCCACGGGCTCCTAAATCTGTTACAATCCCAAGGGCCACATTTAATGAGAATAAGCTCCACAAGGGAAAACAATAAGAAAGAACGATAAATAACAAACATGCAGGTTCCTGGAGTGAGGGTTTCCGAGGCCAACAATAAAGCAATGCAAAAATTCTTAAGAGCAGAAATCTGAAAAGCAAATACAGAAGCATGAGTCTTCAGATGTGTGTGTGGGAGAGAGAGAGAGAGAGAGAGAAAGAGAGATGACAAACAAATTAAATGAAATTAGTAACTGGATACTTTGTGTTGGTCTCATAACTACATCTTACCTCCCAAGTTTGACAAGTCTACTGTCAAATCTGTGAGACTGAAATTCCACTGAGTCTGATCAAGTGATCCAAGGGAATCTCTAGAATTCCAGCTCCATTATCAGGTTCTAGCTGTAATCCTACTGAACTTGCCACATCTGCTGTGAAGGCTGAAGCAAGTGCTGATGCGCTACTTCTATGCCTGACATGTCTGATTCAGTGAATGGAAAATTCCCACCGGACGCTACTGATGTAGGGCTCACAGGCATCTCTGACATAGATGACATGACAGTGGTTGGAGTAACTGCATATTTTACATCTCTGGCATTGTTGTCCGTCACCATGCTAGATAAAGAGAAAAGCAGTGACCATTAACTTGACACGAACGAAATACTTGACCAGAAATAAAAAATTTTGAAAGCAAAATACAAGGCACAACAAAGAGGGGTGAAGCTAGAGATAATAGGACAAAAACTTAATATCTGGAGTCTAAACATTCTTCATATATGTGGCAGTAAAAGTTATTCATGTAGCTAACTTAAAACAGTTAAGGATTACAGCTTAATTGAACAGAGTCGGTTTATAATAGTATGCTATAACCTTAACACATTAATGCATGTGTCTAGAAAGAAATAGCATAATTTATAGGATGAGATAATGAAAATAAAGAAGAAAAGCACCTTCAGAGTTACCAGTAACCAAACATTTGTAAGTTTAATAGGTGATTAATAATAGATCGAAACGAAAATGGTTGTCAACCATTCCCAGAATTCACCTGCAGAGGCTGAAAATTGCTGGGTGCAGGGACTGCGTTGACCACATAATGACAGTTTGCCGTACCTATGTTGTCAAGATGAGGTTGCCCTGCAGCTGGAATTGGAGGTTGTTGCAGCACAGGTTATCTCATTGATAAGTTGTTAATTGCACTCAAAAGAAGCGGCATTGAATAACCACGATACTGACATAAACATGCAAACCAAATAATAAGAACTCCTACGATAAACTTCCCACCTCAAAGTATGTTTCAAAGATATTGATCCAAATTCCCAAAGGAAATTTGCGATATGGTTTTAATGCCTCATCCCTCTTACCAGTTCTTCTCTTCTTCCCAATCGAGAAAAGAACAGTAAACTTCCTAAACTGAAAGTAGTCAAAGAAACAGCAAGGGTAGGAGAATATGAAAACACACAAGAACAGGATGAAACAGAAAGGATAGAGATGGAGAATTTTATAATTTAATTCCTGCCTTCTCGGAATGAGACAGCTGTCATATTTTGTATCTGTCACTCGCAACCACTACAGGGAGTCAAAAAAAAAAGGAAAAAAAAAGTGAAGTTCATGCACTCTAGGGGATTCGACACAACTATGCTGGGAACCTTTTTGCGATTGCATAAGAGTAGGTGTGAATTCCTTACGTAAATGCTAAATAATGTTCGCAAAAGTTATGTAAACTGTGAGAAATGAGAATTTTACTAAATAGAGACTACCGAAAATTTCAAACTACCAGGTGAACCATCATGCTGAGTCTAAGTAAGTATCTACATCATGGAAAGTGATAACATTAACCCAACAAACCTTTTGAACAAATTCAATTCCTTTAACATCCCTGGCACGACCATCCACACCAATGAAGCTCTGCTCCAAAAACTTATCTTTCTCAAACACAGCTTCCAGAGATGAGAGTTTGACCTAAAAAACAGATGAATAATATTAAAATATGAGCAGCATGCATGAAATTAAACCACGTACGAAAATGTTTTGAAATATCAACTAACATAAAGAGTTCAGGAACAACGCAATGTACCTCAAGCTTGTACTTCCTTGCAAAGCATCAAGAAATAGAAATTTGCTGCTCTCATTAGTCAAACTCACTGTCCTCCCTTCATTAGGTTTTCCATCTATTCTAACAAGGATAAAAGAAACAGAAGAACAACATTTCTCCCTACAACTTATTGAACTAAGAACATTGACTAGTGCCTCAACAATGCAAAGGGGAAAAGAAACATTGGTCAAAACTATTTTCAATAAAACTGCTGCGCCGTGCACACACATAACACCCTAAACAATCCTTGGCATCATCAAACAAATCCACTGATGAAATAATTTCTCTGGGTTTTAGACATAGTGCACCAAAAGTTTCAAAAATGGAGAAAATGAGGTAGCTATGGCCAGCCAAAAGCAGTAGTTTAAATGGCACAAAGACCAAGGAATAGAATAGAAAAATACATATAATCCTTTTTGGGGCCCTAATTTTGCATCAGCAACAAACAAAGTCACAATGTAGTCAGCTTTAGTTTTATCAACTAGAATCAGCATTCTGCAAAAGTCCTACAACAGCCACCTTGACATCAAAATAGCAAATAGGATAGGATTCCAAGCATTCTTCACCGTGAATTAGGGACTTCAAGCATTATGAAAACAGAGAAAGAGAAAACAAGAACAGAAGCAACTATATAATATCAATCATATTCATATCATTCAGCAGCAGTTTACAACATTCCATCAGTTATAAAACGAGTGCCTAAGAGCAAAGCTCCCCAAGTTATCCTGGATTAAAGCAACAATAGTTAAATAAAATTTAAGATCTAAGTAAGGCTAAAAAAAATGAACTAGAAAATAACACCTACCCTAGGAACACATACATGTTATTTGCGGGATTTACATAGTCCACTTTTCTATTACCTGTCTGCAAGCAAAAAGCTAATTAAGATGTAACAACCACAAGTAAAAAAGTCCAAATCATGTGTCACAACATAGCCAGCAACAGCTCCCTCATTAAGGAAAGAAGCACCAAACTCTTGTAAATGTACGATATAAAACCTTCCAAACAAGATGACTTTAATCAGCATAGAAGATACCCAGATGGACCTTTCAAAAGGACTTCCACTGGCAAAGACTATGGACTTATTCAAAAGCATCAGCAGCAATACATTCAACTGTCAAATGGGAATGCAAACAAAATGTCAGGACAGAATATCTAGTTTCATAGGAAAAAAATCCAAATGCATGACAAAATAAAAGAAAAGACCATTCATGGTGGGATTTGACAATGCCAAAGATAGCAAGTTTACTTGAATCAGATTCACACAAGCCATTGAGCACCTGTTTTTGTGCCAACACAGTAAGAAGGAACTCATCGCAACATGGAATTCAAGGAGTAATAAGAATTAGAAAATAAGCATAAAATTCCCCAAACAACAAAATAATAGTTATGAACATTACCTACATAGAAAAGTAGGAATTTCCACCTTTCCATTGAACAAACCAACAACTCTAGACAAACCAAGAAGCACAGTACCTTTGACCTTTTTAACCTGAATAAAATTTGGTTCACAGCGATTAGGTTCTTTTTTATGTAAAGAGCATCTATAAATTGTAGAAGACTATACTTATAAAAGTTTAGCATAACATCAACTTTTTTGTAAACATACACTGCAAATTCTGCATTGACTACATTCCTTCTTCGCACATAATTTCATGTGACACCACATGGCATTTATACATGCTGCCACACAAGCAGTGACAATGAACTCACCACTTCAAGTAGAGAAAATCTGTCCTCGATCATTAGCAAATGGTACTAGAGTTTAAGTATAAGATCATACATCCTTATCAAGTAGGAAAAAGTTCCATGCAGCAGTTACCTTTTACTGTCATCATTGCAACAGCTTGCACAGCCATGCTAAGAATAGCAAGCCCTACATTGGACGACATACAAAATTGTGGATACGAGTAATAAAACCAAAAAGCACAAAGAAACAGCAGAAAAATTATGGTGAAAGATTATAAGCCAGAGTGTTCCAACCACCAACATTTTCAAGCTTTTACCATGAAATAAGAAACCAAACTAGTGCTCAACCCTGTGACATGAGAGACCTTTAAATCCAATTGAAGCATCAAGGAAGCCAAAACTGCAAATGAATAGACAATAGTTAATTCAAACCTTCAATGAATCAGAAACTCTTGAGCTAAACTCCCTTGCAGCTTGTAAATCGCAAAGCATTAACACAGTCACCCTGAGAAAAACAACAATAGATCAAATGAAGTTTTGTGATTAACTAAAGTCATATTAGGCATAATCCAAAATCATGATGGGATGAGTTGATTAACCAAATTAAAGACATATAAAACTAAATCTGCACCAAATGCATAATTGATATGGTTGAAGGATTTCAAGGCTTGTAAGCAAAATTATGAAGGCATGGACCACACGGTTCAGCTTGTTTGATGCTAAGATCACCACTGGATTAACAAGTAAAATACATCCAATGGATTTATAAAAGGAAAAATAGCTGCATTCCTACCAACTTGGTCATGGTATTGCCACTTCCTCTCAAGTGTCAGAGATACAGGCTACAGAAGGCATTCGATGATCCTCCTGCTGTCTTAGTAGTGGTATACTTTCCAAAGGAAGCATCTGCACAGTGCTTATCTAGTCAAATAAATAAAGAATGGAAAAAAAAAAGGGACTTCCAAAGGGGAAGGGTTGAAAAAAATAAAGCATCAAATGAAACCCATACTAAATATAACCCAAAAAAACAGGAAACTTAAAACCAAAGGGCATAATACAAAGTGTAATGTGAAGAGGTTACCTAAACGAGAGTTTATATTCAAGACAGAGACAGCTTGAGTTCTTTTGGAAAGGTGCCGGTCTTTGAGGATGAGGAAGACGAGAGGATCTTGTAAACGAAGAACTGCAGTAGGTAATAAAAGCGAGCCCTGAAAGAGTATTTAGTCAAATACAACATGGAATGAAAAAGAGGGGATTCCAAGAAGGGTCAGAAAAAAAAATCGAACAAGATGTCAGTAAAAGCAACAGATAAATGAAAACAAAAATGCAAACAAAAAAAGGACACAGAGGTCAAGAAATTATCAAAAACGCGTGGAAAATATGAAAACAAATAAATGAAAAACTAAAAAAAAGCATAAAAAAAGGAATTAAAAAATTGAAAATAACAAAATTGAACCCAAAAATTTAAAAAAAGGGAAAGAAATATTTCACTCACGATTCTATTTCTATTTTTAATTTTTTTTACATTTCCGACCATTTAGAACTGCTGCTTTTTGCTTCTCTTGCCAGCTTTTAGGTCAGCGTTGAAATCAGTCCAGCGGGACGGCCATGAGCATGGCCAAATATCCGCCTTTCCCCTCATCTTCTTTTTCCCAATCCCTATGCTTCTCTTCATGAAATAGGATATGAGAGTAGATTCTTGACTGCAAAAGAGAAACAGAAGCGATAAAACAAGAAACTTTGTTATTTCAGTGGAGTAGGAGAGTGAAATGGATGTAAAGTCGAAGAAAACTCTGACAAAAAGATTACAAAATTTTGGGAATGGCATCAGAACTCAGAATATGAAAGTGGAGTTGGAATTGACATAAAAAAAAATGAAAAATGCCTCTAAATGAGCAGAACAAGGAGGAAAGCTGAATATAATAGCGGACAGTAAGTACAGCGTGAGCGTACGACAAAATATAACATTCATTTAATAATATTTGACTAAACCTTTGACTTTCAAAATAAGACCATTACATATTATAACATAAACATCAAATTATACCTTAAAAAAAATTATAACCCAAAATTGTTGATTTTATAGTTGTAATTCTTTTTAGGTTAAATTTTTTAACCATAATTTAGTAGAATATTCCTAGGCGTTGGCTCAACAATGCCTAAATTTCTTAAATGTTATGCATTTTTATGAACTTTTCCCATGAGAATTTAAAATTTTTTATTTATAAAAAACTCGTAAATATGCAGACATTTTATAAATTATCAATTTGGTGCTTTGAAGATCCTCATCACTCCACCCCGAAGAAGTAAAGTATATGAGTTTGGATTTTAAGATTTCATTACACCATACTTATTAAATAAACAAATATACTGTACAAAAAAATAGTTTTCTTGCTGTTGAAAACCACATACTCACTCCGCACAACCTGCAAATTAAATAAGAATAACCATTGATCAATACTTGATTATTGACAAAGAAACCTGCAAATTATCCTGTTTCAAGACACCCCAAAAGAATAGAACTAATAAAAAGAACCTGATCATACTTTGCTTTTCTGTTCTTGAGTTCCACATTGTAACATAACATGGTAAGCTGGTGTTCCTATAGCCAAATTATCAAAACCAAACTGTTAATTAATTAATAAAAAGAAGTTGAATAAAATGGATAAA
>JBBYHM010387309.1:0-12344 GCA_038381775.1 Adansonia rubrostipa | reverse complement strand
CAAGGCACTATCCATCTCATTCCTTTGCGCCGTCAGCACCGGAGCTGCCGCCCGAACCCGAGTCGCAGGAGCACCAGCAGTCGAACGACACTTACTCTAATAATCATTACCGTCATCATCATCATTATCAGCAGCAGCAGCATGGATCTCCTCCTCCTAGCCACAGCTACTACGGCTACGAGCAGCAGCACCAGCCGCCGCCGCCGCCGCCAAGTTCTGGGCAGAGTGGGTTTCCGGCAGGGACGCACCCAGATGTGGTGAGGGCATTTCAAATGGTGGATAGGGATAGAAGTGGATTCATCGATGAAAATGAGTTGCAACAGGCTCTATCTTCAGGGTATCAAAGGTTTAATATTAGAACCATAAGGTTGCTCATGTTTTTGTTCAAGAATCCTCATGAATCTCTCAGAATTGGTAAGTTTCTTTTCTTTTCTTTCTTTATTTCATGTCTTTAATCTGTCTTTTTATCTTCGGATCTTTGTTTCCTTATTGATATTTAACAAAAATAGGTGTTTAAGTAAAAATTATCATCGCAATCATATAACTCTCAAGCTTTTAACTTCCATTTGAAGATAATTAGTACTTCCAACAAACTAAATACGCGATAAATGTATCGCGTTAATGATATTTAAATATATTGTATGATCTTTGTCACGTTAATTTCATATTACATTACATATTTTTATTATGTCCAAATTCATAATCAATTATTGTTTGTAATCTAAGTAAAATGAATTGTGGAAATAGTCCTTGGGCACTTGTTAGCTTTTGCAATTAAATTACATGATTTATGCAAAAATTTTCTATTTCAGGGCCCAGAGAGTTCGCTGCACTGTGGAGTTGCCTTGGTCATTGGAGGGTAAGTGACTAAACATTTTCTATGAATCGATTTTAGTCTTAACATTTTCCATATATATATTTTTCTAATAAAATCATGTTATTTTGACAATTTTTTATCACTAAATTAGTGGTTGATGGATTCAAATCGTAGGCAATATTTGAGAGATTCGACCGAGATAGAAGTGGGAAAATTGATTTGATGGAACTGAGGGATGCTTTATATAGTCTTGGATATGCAATTCCACCTTCGGTTCTTCAAGTTCTAATTTCCAAGTATGACGATGGAAGCCACCGGGTTGAACTCAATTTTGACAGTTTTGTCGAGTAAGGCTTCTTTCCTACAATATTCAATTTTTTTTTAATGGCAATAGTTAGTTTGGAAATAAAAAAGAAGATCGTAAATATTGATATTCATATTTTACCGATTAAAATATTGTTTTTTAAAAATAATTTCATAAGTCGGTTGGATTAAACTATAGGTTCATTTGTTTGTCTTTTCTCCTCATTTTTATTTTTATTTCTTTTTACAATCAAAGATTTGAATTTGAAATGTGGATAATCTATAATCTGACTGATATCTTTCATCTTCGGTTTGATTTGCAGGTGTGGGATGATTGTTAAGGTCTGAGATTTTACCCTCCCTTCATCATTCTCCTTTTTCTTTTTTTTTTCTCAACTCTTTTCATTATCTTGAAACTTCTTGATTAACAGTAAATAGTTTTCTTGTAGGAAGATTTTAATAATTTGAATAAATTTGACTCAAATTATAATTTAATAATAATATTTTATTTAAATTTAATTATAAAATATAAATTATTTTTTATATTTTAATATCAATTAAATAATAAAATAAGTATCAAATTAATTGGGTCGATTTGAGTCTTGTGACCACAAACAAAATTATTATCAAATATTAAATCATAATTATTTAAAATTATTGAATTACATACGTGACATAATATTATTCATTAATTCTATTTCATTGGGGTACATCATACAAGATTTTTTGATGTGAGATTTAATTTACTGGCTAAATTACTGATTTTTTTTTTTTTAAATCGTTGTTGTTGTTTGCAGGGGTTGACTGAAAAATTCAAGGAAAAGGATCCACGGTATACAGGGTCAGCAACGCTTAGTTACGATTCTTTCATGTCTTTAGTCATCCCATTTCTTGTTGCATATGACTGAATGACTCTGTATGATAATATTAATATTCAATAATTAGTTAAATATTATGAACTTTATTTTTTTTTTATTATGCCTGATTTAAATCATTTTGGTTGGCTTTGGATTATTGATTTTGGTCTTTCGTATTTTACTAAACCTTTTTATTTGATACTTCACGAAGTAAAAAGTTTTGATGATGAATCGGTGTTTAACTCGGTTTATATAATTATTTTTAATTAGTCACATTTAGATAATTTAAAATTTAAATTTTAGTTTTTCTAATCTCTATACAACGACGGTTTTTTTGTATAAAAAATTAATTTCATAGTTATAAAATAAAGATGTAGACGTATTCATGGGCCAAGTAATTTGTCAGACCTAGACAGATGATTTTATGATTCAAGCTAATATTTTTATTTAAATTTATATTAATAAAAAATTATTTTTAATTTTTTTAATATTGTTTTAAAGGGCAAAATGAATTTTTAAGACCAATCTACACTTGACCAGAGCTTAGTCAAGGGAAAAAGGATTTTCCGAACCTGAGAAAGGAAAAAAAAAAAAAATTTTCCCAGATCAAAGCCCTGTTCTTGAACACTTATATACAAGTTACCTCTATATGAATGTCTACGATGACAGATCTGGCATTGGTACGGACAGTGTGAGTTGTAAGTGATGCATCAAATACATAAACCTGACATATTCATCTTAAATCTCTTGATATGGTTCCTAAATCTTATACAAAAGAAAATTGAAAAAAAAAAAAAAAAGGGAAAAAATATCAAAAACATTCTCAAATTAACTGAAAACAAACAAAGTTCTTAATTTTAAATAACAATATTAAAACTATCTATTTCAGCATACAGCAATAACATTCCTATCAACTATGGAAAGACTGGAGTCCCATCCCACCTAGTGCTACTAGTAGTAAACCAGTGAACAACATGAAAAAACTATCTGAAACCTTCACTAACATCGCCTTTTATTAGGTATTTTTGTTAAAGAATCTATCTATCTGTTTCTGAATAATTTTAATGTTTTATATAACTAATGCTCTTTCTCAGCTGGGAATAAACTGATCACTGCTTTGCCCTTCCTGCAAACAAATGAAGCAACTCATCAATCCAATTATATTGAAGGGACAACATCAAACCATAATTTGTTGTTGGTTTTTGTCAATTTCCTTGATTCATCATCATTGTTTTTTCTTAAAATATAATTTTGATTGATATCTGAAGATCAAAGCAATCAAAATTTCATTTGTTGATGAAAAATCTAACATTGGGACCATTGAAGAGAGATGTTTGATGTTAACTAGATGTTGCAAATAAGATACATGTAAATCTATTCAAGGGCCGGGCTTAATCATAATAATCACTGATTGAAGCAGGGCTTCAAGAAGAGAGAGTTGGAAAAAAAATCGATTCGTGATCTGTTTGTGAACATGTTCGAGATACATGTTTGTCTATAAAAGAATAAAATTATTAGAATGGTTTGAGATTCGTACAATTCTAATATATTTGAACTAAATTTAGGTTTGATATGTGCAAGAAAAAACAAGGGTGCTTCAGTGGATTGAGTGGGTCAAATATATTCAAGAATCTGGCAATCCTTATCTATTGGCTATGCTGACGCAAGGTTTCCATAATTCAGAGGCATGGTCCATGAAGTTGAAAGCCACCAGCCTAATTTAATTTTAAGTTTTGATTATTATTAAACCAAATTGAATTTCAAATACATATCTATATATATCTGATATTTTTAACTAATAAAGTTATACCGTATTAATTAGTATATAAAAAAAAAGACCATGTGATTTAAAAGGATTTTTTTCGGTATTAAGAACGAGGTTAAACCCAATTATAGTATAAAAAATTAAAAATAATATGAATAAGATACGAATAAAGAAACTATTGCATTTATAACTTAATAAAAACCGGAAAACAAGGTAATGGTAGCAGACATATAGGCAGCTTATATTAAATCGTAGTTTAGCAGAGAAAACTATTTCTGCATTGAATGAGACGACCCACAATTTGAATCTGGTTTACGTGTTTAAGTTATTGATTGAGAAAGAGTTTGAAAATGACATTGATACAAACAAAAGCTGATGCCGTGAATTCTCCTTTTAGGAACAAAGAAAGGAAAGAAGCAGACAAAGAGCTAAACCATTTTTAGAGATAGAGCTCCACCGTCCACCGTCCACCGCCTCAGACCTTAGTTTTGGAGGTTTCCAGGTGAGAAAAAAAAAATGGATGGTAGTGAGAAAGTGGCTGCCATTAGAGGGTTCTTGATGGAAGCCAATTTGGACTTTTCTCTAGCTAAAGACAGAAAGGAGTTTCAAAACACAAAGCAAAAAGATTCACATGCATGATTGAAAACCTTTGCAAGTTGAGATAAATAAGATGGATGGAAATAAAGCTGCGGTTACTGGTCGAATTCAATAGGTTTGGCTCGAATTATTGACAAAATTATTATATATATATATATATATAATGCAAAATGTTCTGAACCCATTACAATATTTGTTTTAAATGAAAAACATGTCATTAATTGGGAGTTTTACACACCAGCCACTTGGTGCTTATTGTAAAGTTGACAGCAACTGCATTTAGCATCTTAGGGGTCCTGTTTATGGATACTCTAGGGTTGAAACCTTACAAGAAAATGATTCCAAATTCTCTAACAGATGATTTGAAGACCTTTTTTTTTTACTATATAAAAAATGAACTTAATACATATATACATATATATATATATATATATATGTATATATGTCTGTCCAATGGAATCTAAGATTAATCGTCCTAATCGTCCTAATGGGCCAACTTTGATGGAACCCTTTGAGTGACTGGTATCCACTATGTAGACTGTATCCAATAAGAAAATGCCCTTTGTTCCTTCCACCACATTTGTTTTTCTTTTAACACAAGAAATCCCACTTATTATTTTGCATAAAGCCCTGAATACTCCAACTACCCTAAGCCCGGAAACACTTGCCAACACAATGAGTTAGGGAAAGATCAACTGATTTGAAGCTTCGACTCCAGGTTCATCTAGACCTTAAATGTAAAAACGGATCATGCAATCATGGCCTCACCATGTACGTAAAAGCATGGACCTCTTTGCTACTTCTTCAAGAAATGGGGATGAAGAACAGTTAAAAAAAGGCATTGAATATCTCACCTAAAATTCTCATCTTCCCTGGAATTGGAATTATCTCTGAAGAATACTACTTTCCCTTGTGATCCTCCCACCATTACTAGCCAGATCCACATGTTTTCAAGCAGAGATTATGTATGCTGTGACTAAGATCACAAGGCTGGAGATAGATAATGCCTTCAAAAAGGAATAACATGCTTGAGTTCTTGACAAACTAATGAATCAAGATCTAAGAAAGGTTTGAAGCTATGTTGCTCGAACTCAGGTGTAAGTGTCGAATGCGAGTATGTGTTCGAGACAGTTATATTTAATTTTTTTAAGTTTTCCTATGCGAGGGCTTTTGGAGAGTCATATCTTCATGTTCATGTCCAAATATGTGTTGGATACAGGTGTCAAATACAAATACTTCATGGAAAACAAAGAGTCGAAGCAACATAGGTAAGAAGAGACTGTAAAGGTGATTACTAAGGATATCAAAAGTATGTTTACTTACAGTCTTTGTGCTAGCTGATGAATATACCAACCCTGGAAGATAACCCTGAACTCCAATGTCATAGACTGGGGTACCATTGGGGTAGAAAAGACCATAGTTCCTCTCAGATGCTGGACCAGTTTTCAAATTCTCATTAAAAAGTGCAAAAACATAGATGTCAATTGGGACATTCGGTTTCGCCGGTGTGCCTTGTTTCTCTTCAATTCTTTTCAACAGGTTCCCATTGTACAACCCTGCATTCTCAGGTGTAGCTCCTACTTCATCATCATCCCCTCTGGAAGGCCAACCCGTTTCCGAAACCTGGACTTCGATATCAGTATGCCCCATTGCTTTGATAGCTGAATAAACAGCATCAACTTGAGCATACAACATGTTATCATATTTCAAGTTGGTAATTGGATCAACTGTCCCTTGATTAGGCCTGAAAAGGACATACTCTATTGGCACTTCGTTTGGCTTATCCTTGTATGCAAAATAAGGATATGCATTGATCAAGAATGGTGACTTGACCTGAGCATGGAAATTCAGGATTCCGTGAAGATATTCTCCAAGATCTTGCCTGAAAGCACCCGAAGAAGGAGGGAACGACACACTTAAGATATCGAGCGAATGCGCGGTGGTGACGGTTACTTGTTTATCAAGGCCGAGATCAACGAGAGCATTGTAAACTGTTTGCATTGCTGGAAGCAGGTTCGACCATAGCTGATGATCATATGTTTTGAAAACCTCGTTCCCCAGAGTGATGCAAGTGATCCTAGTTTGAGGAAGGTGGGGTTGAACTCGCTGCTGAACCCAGTTTCGAGCTTTGACAGGATCAGTCATGTTCTGAAGATACTCGTTCCCGAGCCCGATGATGAAATCAACGTTGGTGTTCGAGAAGGCAACAAGAACATTTGGATCTGCATCATAGAGCTTCACTCTGCTGATGTTGAGAGATTTGAGGAGGTAGGCGACTCGGGAAGGAGATGGAAGATTGTTTGCAATTTGACCATAGTTGATTCCAGCTCCAAGACCAAGGATTTCGACTGTTGAATCTGAAACCAGATTAAAAGCCAAAAAAAAAAAAAGAAGAAGTCAGAATTGAGTGATTGTAAGATGGTTCAAACCAAAAATTCATAATATGCTACCATTAAAAGATGAAACACAAAATGAAATACCATCAACACAAAAACTAAAAAGACAAGGGAAAAAATGTTTGATTCTTCGGTTAAAAACTTATTACTAAATAAAAACTTTGAAACTTTAACCCAAAAGATTCTTCCCTTTTTTTTTTCCCGTTTGTGTTCTTATCTTTATAGCATTTTTCTTAGCAAACTGTAACGTTAATGAAATGAGAAAAGCAATTGAAACTTGAAACAGAAAATAGAAAACCTGAGAAAGTGAGAAGAACCAGCAGCAGTCTAAAGAGAAGAGAAGAACAGGCAGCCATAACTGATCTGATCTTAACCTAAAACCAAGACCCTTAACCAACCCTTTTCAGTGACGACGTATCATCTGCCACTAAAAAGCCGCCTCTCTCTCTCTCTCTCTCTCTCTATATTAATATGCAGAAACTCTCTGTTCCCTCTGTTTCTCCAACGTACTCTGTTTTTGTAATCAGAACATGGCACTTTTTTGCTTAATTAATAATAAAATAATTTTTCGTGGAGTTTTAATGGGTAATAGTTTTCTTAGACGTAATATATTATTGTCTGGTTGTTTATTTTTAACTAACTTACATATTTATATGATTTTTCATATCTACCCCTGTTTTTTATCATTAAAAAAAATTATACTAGATATTTATTTTAGAGATGTTTATGGTCGGGTAAGATTATGGCTTGAAAATATTTTTACTTCCATGCTTAGATTCAAATCAGATTGATCCAAACATTCATTTTAGTATTTAAAATAATATTAAAATTTTATTTTTATATTAATATTTATAATTAAATTTAAATAAAAATATTTTTTATTATTTAAATAGTAATGCGAATTGAGTCAGCTTAAATTAAGGAATTAAGAAAAACAAGTTGTCTAGTTTGTTGGGTTTGGTTATCTCCTATTATTTTTTAGTTATTACATTTCAATATATTTTTATACTATGCTTGTTTTGAGTTAAAGGAATGAAAAGGAAAGTAAAATAAGGGAACAATGATTTTTTTCTTTTGTTTGGATAAATTTTTTTACCTTAAAGAGATCGAAAGATTTTAAGTATTTTTTATTTTCTCTAAAAATATTCAATTTTTATAAACCCAATTTGGAAGAAAACTAAAAAGAAAAATAAAATATCCAAACAAGAGATACATTTTTTTTTTAGCTTTTTTTTATTTATTTTTATTTTCTTTTATTGCCTTTTCAAACAAAGCATGCGTTAATAATCATTTACAAATATAATTTTTTTAATGTAAATTTTATGCATGTCAATGATAATAATTAATGCATTAAAAAAATGGATAAGATATTAACCCTTGTTTGTTGGGATGAAAATGCTGAACATGAAAGTCCAATTACCAAAAAGGATTCAACTAATTCTACTAATGGAAAGCTTAGTTGGAATTGTTGTCTATGGATCACCTCAATTAGATTTTAAAAGATTTTTTTAGTGGTTTTAGATTTTTGTTATTTGAGGGTGTGAATATAAGGATTTGAAATTTTGATGATATAAGTTTCATATAATCCCTTTTAGGTATTCTTTGTACAAGTCACTATTGGAATGTGAAAAAGACTTATAAATATCCTAAAGTCGGTCAAGTATATCGTTTATCATTTTAGTTCTTTCAATTTAATTTTTTAGTTCATTGAACGAAATCGAATAAGATGATACTTAGATTTGGATATCAAAAAATTTTATTTATTTAATATTCGATTATTTTAATAAATCAAATTCAAAAAATTTCATTTTATTATTTAAAATACTTTAAAATATTATAAATTAATTTAAATAAAAAATTATTAATTGATAATAGCTCAAATCAAATTGTATTTAAACTTAAAATATTATATCCCCCATCCTATTCAATTCGCTCAATTTTTTAAAAATTTTTAAACTTTTTTTTTCTTGCTTTTATCTCGAGCAATGGTGAGCAAAAGGTTTTTCTTTTTTATTGAATTTAATTGTTGTTTTTCTTTCTTGTTTAAATACTGAAAATTCGAGTCTCTTTCCTTATATACCTAACTTTTATAGACTTTCAAAAACATGCTATTGAAACTAGAGCCGCCCGAGTCTATATATTCGATTCATATACGTCAGCTTTGTTTAGTTAAATTATTATTTATTAATAAAAATATTTTTATTTAAATTTAATTATAAAATTAATATTTTAGTAATTTTAAAATAATAGAACCACAACGTGTTGTTGGTTTTGTCTGGATTTAGATAAAATATTTGAAAAAAATTCAGATAATGACTTAACCTTATCCATGAACTATTTAATAGAACTAGCTTACTTGTTATGTTTTTTTTTTATCTTTATTCGTTTGTTTAACAAAAAATAATTTTTAAAAAATAAATATATTTTTGTAAATGTTAATTTTTTTATTATTCGAATCATGTTATTTAAAGTATTTTAAATATTTTAAAAAATATATATTTATTGATATAAAAAATGATAAATCTTCCTCAAGAGATTCATTTTTTTTTCTTCATTTCTATTCTTAGGTGATCAGTCATTTTTTAAAAAAAAATTTTGATTCAATTTTCATACAAAGAGATAATCGATCTTTTTTATTTTATTTAAACTTTCAAAAAATATTTTACGCTTTTAAAAATTATAAGATATTTTTCAATAAATAAATGTTTTACGCTTTTCAAATACGTAAAATATTTTTTGATAAACAAGTTAATTTTCTATTAACCCCAAATTATTTTTAAAATTTTATTTTTACCTAAATTGATAGAGGCTTACTTGAAATTTTGCACTCCGACCTTGAACGTCAAATACCACTATTATATTATATGCCAATGAATACTTATCTTTACTTGAAAAGTCAAACAAGGCATTTATAATAAAATGCTGCTTTTGCATGTGAACTTTAGTTTTTAGGGTGTTCATACGATAACAGAAAATCTTATTTATTTAATTAATATAATATATCATCATACAAGCATAGAATGTTGTCTTTACGTATATAATACATTCTTTACAATTCAATAACCAATAATTTTAGTAGAAGAATAAAAATGGTTAGGAATATCAATACGTGACGGCTCTTTCCAAATGGAGGTACTCGTGGACTAGGTCAAACCATGATTGAAATTTTTTTTTATATTTTCTTATCATGACTCGATACAAAAAGTTGAATATACTATTTATAAATAATAAAAAATAAAAAATAATTTGTTATTATTTATATATTTTATAATTAAATTTAAATAAAAATTTTATTATTAAATAGTAATATTAAAAAAATGCCTAAGACTTGATTTGTATATAGGTAATCTAGGTCATGAACAAGTCTACTTTTAAATACTAACTAATTTTTTTATATCACTTGATTTTAATGATTATCATATATAATAGATATAAATTGTAGAATCAAAAAATTATAAAATTACGTGCAAAAAATTTTATTTGATTTATTGATCAAGAACAATATTATAACGTGTGAATCATTCGCGAGGCACAATTCAAATATACAGTTATATTGAATCTTAACTAATTCAACACATAATAAATGTATTTTATTATTATAATTTATATATCAAATGAAATCTAAATTCATATTTTCAAATTAATTTTTCCAAACATAAAATAGAATTATTATCATTCATTATATTGATGAATTTTGTTTAATTTCATAAACGGGGTTATATTATTATATTATTATATTATTATCTTATGGCATATTATTTGTTATACTAATTTATTAATTATTAAACACATCTTAATGAAGTGAGTGATAATCTTAAAAATAGCGTTAATAGATTTAAATTTTTTTTTTTACTCATAACATATATTGAATATTTTTTAATGCAAAAATCACAATCATAATTTGAAATGAAATTTCACAAGTAAAATACAAATGATTTGCCTCAAGGAAAAATAATTTTCATAAATCTGAGTGAGAACCTTGACTCTAATTTTATAAAAAAAAAATTCGAAAAAAAATCCTCTTGTATTGATTTATGATTAAAATGAAAATTTAAAAATATAATATATATTTCCGAATTTAATAAAATTAATATATTTAAAAAATTTAAAATAATAATTAAGAAATATTTAAACGTTACTTGTAGACATGGATTGTCTGGACCCTTGATTTATTATTATTATTCATGAATTACTGTATTAATATTCCCTAAACCTAATTGCAATTCATATTCCCGGTTTAACCAATAATATCCATTCACGTGGCAGTTTGTTTTACCGGTGTCAGACAAGGAATCTTTCTCTTCGTTGGATCGAAAGAAATCGGTGGCAAAGAGCAAAGAACCAAAAACAAAGAAAAGTGACTTTCCAAGGTCTAAAAAGTGATATTGAGAAGGTAGGGTCGGATTTGAAAAGCGAAATTCCTACTCTGACATTAATTACCGTTCCTTTTAAAAATAAATATATATATATATATATGTATATATATTCTTTGTGATGACACGCAAGTGTTAACCATGGCCTTCGTCGCTTTCGTCACGCATTTCTGTTGACGCCTCAGCAGCCGCACGTGTCTTGTTTACTCCCCGTTTCTAAAAAATATATTTCTTTACGTTCTATTTTTTTTTAAAAAAAATTTGCTTTAGTAATTTTATATATCATCAAATATATTAAAAATCATTAATAAAATTATTAATTATGATATTTAATATAAATATTTACTAATTTTAAATAATGTTCTAAGGACACTCATTAAGAAAATATGTGTTTGGTTCTCTAATTTTTTTGAAAAGAAAAATAGGTAGATATTATATCTTAGCAAATCTGGTCTCCTATTTATGCGTCTAGGTTTTCTTTTTTTTTTTTTTTGGGGGGGGGGCTCTTGAAGTGTATATTATACAAGAAGATTTAAGAAATAAGAAAGCGACGTATGAATTAAAATATATATGGTTGATATCTTTGATATTAATGGATCGACCATTAATTATGTTGACCAAAGGGTGATATTTTATATATGTAGAGAATTATGTATATGGTTATTGATTTTGTCAATTAAAGTCACATTAGACGTTTACAATTATTAATGATCTAAATCTCACATTTTATAGGGCTGAAAAATGAGAATCAGCTATATAATATGAAAATATAATAAAAATATAATGTATTTAATGAATAAAAAAAAATATAATAAATCAAAATAATTCTAATAATAATTGATTTTGAAATTGGACTTAATTATGATAGTTCTATCTCGTAAACCGCACATCAGAAGAACATCATCTTTTTTAGTACATTGATAAATAATTATTATGATCTTACTATAAAAGGGTGGTTATTAAATTAAACATATTTTTAGAAAGGGAATTTGTTATGATAATCACTAATTTTTAATATGATATTTTATAAATACAATAAATACAATGCAATTGAATATGTTTTAAAAAAGAAAAATTTACGTCTATGTCAACGAATCTAGTTTTCAAGTGTGAAATCATTAGTTTAAAAATAATGCTTTGCCTTTACTTAAAAAACAAGTGCAAAAGTGATAACAATAATAAAAAAAAGGTCAAGTTGGCGATGGCAACCAACAACTTTATTCTTGATAAAATCCT
>JBBYHM010387308.1:9485-68241 GCA_038381775.1 Adansonia rubrostipa | reverse complement strand
TAGCAAAATATCTTGGGGAAAATTGAGCTTTTCCAAATCTGGAATCTTGGTTAAACAAGCTCAAATCTTCTGATTTTGAAATGAAAATGATCCCACACTCATCCCTAAAATGTTTGTGCCTTGTTTTTGAGTCAAAACCTTGAGTGGTATGATTAACGGAATGTTTCATTGTCCCAAACTACTCCGGGGCTACGCAAATGAGTTCGTGATGCTCATGCCACTCTTTCCCGTCAGTCATGGACGTTCGAATGTCAATGACTCGAATGTAGACCCATAAACATAAGGAAAACAAGAAATATCCCCTGCTTCACTTTATCCCTTGCTTGTAGCACAACTGTTACAAACGAAAAAATCATTTTAAAATATGAAATGATTTTTCATGAATTTTATGATATTTTTCCATCAAAGCATGTTGAATTATGTTTAAAACAAGGTCTTGTTCATCCTCGGGATCAGTCCGGATGAGAATGTTATGATTTTCCAAATCTAAACTGTCCAAAACCTCTGGAATCCAGACATGTATTCTGGTTGGGCCATTCAGGCCCATTATATGATTTTTCCAAAATTTTAAAACATTTTTCCTAAAAAGTTCATGAAATTCTCTTTTTGAAAATGTATTATTTGCAATTTTCTGATACCAAATCAGTCCAAAATGATTTTTCAAAGTTTGACACACCTTGTTCCTTGTATGCTCTGCCAGTAGCAAAATTGATCCAAACTTAAAAATTTATTCCCCTAGAAAGTGACCTTTTAGGGTAGTGGGAGTATTTTTAGAATGACCCTCATCAAATTACCTTTCTAACAGTGTGTCCACCTTCTAAATCCTTCGAACCAATTTAGAATAAATTCGGGAAGCAAGATAGTGTGATGTCGTCCCCTGTTTTCGATTTTGGTCAAAATTAAGTTATTTTCCTAAATTTTGTCTCAAGACATTGGAATGTCTCCATGTCACCTCGATCAGACTCAAGAACACACCTTAACCTCCCACAAGCTCATATCAAGGCACAAACATATTTTACATCATTATCATCCTCAATCATAATAAATCTTTTCGCTAAAAATCGTCGAATGCTCACCCATTTTCTAAATCATGAAGTTATGTCATCCACGGGGATACTCTAACCTCAACCTTTTGAGGGATACTCCAACTCCGCTTCTTAAAATTTTCAAGATTTAAAAATCTTCCTTTCTTAAAAAAAACTATTTTCCATTCATGGGGATACTCCAACCCTATCTTTCAACTACAATTATTTTTTTTCTTCTTGGACTTCTATAAGTCGAACAAACCTTATTTAATCAAGTAACCCAGATACATCTCGAAAATTGTCGATTCAGTTATTCCTAGATAATCGATGCCAATAGCGAGATAAATTCCAATAGTCCACCCATTTTCTTTATCATTGCATTGAATGATCCATGTTATGTTCTTTCATTTATTATCTTACTAACATGATTTCTTTGTGATGATTATTTGCATTCATGTTTTCAAAATGTTTCTAAATAAAATTAAAGGTAATGCTCCACGTGGGTATCTCTTCAGTGCCTAAAGTGGAACATTTTATTTTCAAAGTAAAATCCATAGGTCATTTTCATTAAAAATCTCTATATTCCCCATCTCTTTGGGGTGTATACGAGATTAAATCCTTTTCATCAAAACTTGGATCATTTTTATAAGATTCATGCATTCAAAGAGGGTTATATCAAAATAATGACAAGTTAAGATCGAAAGAATCAAAATCGAGTAAGACATAGATAGTAAGGTACCAATTTCGGGCATCGCGAAGAGGTTCATACCTTATCGCGCGTAACAAACTCCCGAACCCAAATGGTGAATCTTTGCATTACGTAGACCATAGGATCGATGTTTTGAGTTTCGTAACTCAGAACGTAGGTTTCAATAGGCATCCGATCATGCCTAACCCGAAATGATCGGTGGTGACTCCAAGCATTGGCCATTTCGTGATGGTCATACGAGACCAATAAGATGAGTGATTTGCCTTATGGTCCCCCCTCACTGTGTCATAAGTCAAGAATCTGTACTTTCTCGTTCTTATCACAACTCCAAAGAATAGTTTCAGTCAAAAAGATATTTCCAAGTAAGGAAAATATTTTAAGTCGTACACACCCATAGATCCGTGAGGATCCACCCTGGGGTACATTGCGACAGTCTTCTCAAGTAATGTATCCTTTTTCAATCTTGTGATTCCATATTATTTCACCTCAAATGGAAAAAATAACTTAAGTTAGTCTACAAGAATATGCACTTGTCTTATTAACATTAGTCATTATTATTATCCTTGTATAGTTATCAATGAATGGAAATTTTATATATGGATTAATAAATAAATAAATGAACAAATGTATGAATGAATAAGTGTATAAGGTAATATTTAATGGTATGAATTAGAAGCTAAGCAATTGGTTAAATATCAAGCATGGAAATTATTTTAGAAGCAAAAATCTTAAGGATTCAAATCATGATTCAATGCTATTGTTTTACCACCGAAATTCTTTGATTTATCCATTATACAAAATCATATTGACAAGATTCAAAAGAAAAAGTAGCCAAAAGGGTTGCTCTTGCAAGTACTTCACTTTCCTAGCTATATTAGTGCTTCTAAGATTACAAACCCTAATCATTCAATTTTTTACCCTATATTTAAAAAACCAAGCAAATAGCCTAAATGGTTGCCTCCATAACCACTTCATTACTCCTTGACATTCTAATACTTTTGATGAAGTGATGACGGGGATTCAGCAACAACATTTGACTTTATTTCCACCTGAATTATGCCGGCATTGAATAGGTTTTGAACTTTTCTTGAATACAAGGCATTTTTCTATGGAATGCCCATGTAATCCCACATGGTATTCACCATGTGCATTAATGTCATACCATTTAGGATAAAGAGGTTCATAAAGAGGAATATGCAGAGGAACTACAAGGTGATTTTGGAACAAAAAAGAGAATAGTGCTGCATAGGTCAGTGTAATCGAATCAAATTGATAGTTCGATCTCGGTTTTTTATTAGTATAGGTTCCAAAAGATGATGGGATAGTGCTAGAAAAACCAACAAGGTTCGAGGGCAAAGTAATTTATATATGTGTGGAATTGGGTGGCTTTATTTCAATCATGTAAATAAACTAGAGATTAGGATCTTTTTAAGTAGCACGCTTGATTGAGACTTCAAGTATTCAAGTCATAAGGGTTGAGTTGTAGAGATTGGTGGCTCTTGGGGATCACCCAAAAGATTTCTGACAATTTTTGTCAATTTGAACAAGTGCTCCTTTCTTTCTCGAATTTCATGTCCTATTCCTCTGACTATTTCTTTTAAATCCTTTATTCGTGCTTCCAATCGATCTCTAAAACTCTAATTTTTTGGATCCATTGAGGTTAAGGATGTTCCTGGGCAAAGTTTTTTTTTTGTCCCATGTAGAACCTCAACCATTTTTATCAATCTATTAAGCAAGTATTTCATTCCTTGAACTTCATGATTGAACTCCTCTTAGATGGACTCCATTCCACTGATTCTTGCCTCTAAAGTGTTATCTATGCCTTAATCCTTAGTATATAATAAATGGAACAATTTTAGTATATCATAGACATTATGAATACATGAGCATATAAAATGTGAACTTTGTAAATGTAAAAATAGATGCATGAATAAATTTACAAGTTTCCATGGGATATGGATGGCATGCCAAAATTAAGAAAAACTTCTTCACAATATAACAAATTAATGTGAGAAATAAATAAAAGTAAAAGGTATCATAGTAACACAACATACAGTTATTAATATAAAGAAAATCAAAGTATAAGAATAAAAGGATAGAGGCATTCCCCCATGTGTACTTAATTTGATACCCTCTAGAACTGGGTATGGCTCAACTAGGTAAGGTCTTTGCAGTTTATTACATGAAGTTTGCATTAGACATCTAAATAGGTTCTCAAATTGCTCCCTGAGTCAAGAAAGAACCAACAAGGTACCCTAATCCTTACTTATTGTAGGCTTATGTCAGAAATGGTTCAATTTGAGTGGAAGTATCTTTCATGCCCGTATCGAGGCTTACACCTTGGGAAGGCATAGGAATTTATACCTAGTAGGCTTTTGGTTGGCCCAGACAAAGGCTAACACCTCAAAAGGCAAAGCTATTTCACCTCCTCCTAAAATATTGGGTAACCTATGCCCCTTCCATATGCTTAGAGGAGAGTCTAATATGTATGCATGTGCATAATGTGTGTGGGGGAACCTATAAACCTTTTAGGACTTAAAATAAAGCCCCTATCCTAAATCCCTACAAACATGTAAATATAAATAAAAAGCTAGTAAAAAAATGAACAATATATCAAAATTTCCCTATAAATAAAAAATAGAAAAAATATTTTTATTTAGAAAACACTAAGAATTATAGTTAAATAGTAGTTGAAATAAAATCAATTAAAATTTAGTTAACATGATGATTAATTTTAGGCCTAACTCTTTAACCTATCCCCAGTGGAGTTGCCAAGCTGTTGCAACATGGCTCGGATACGAATCCTGACTAACTAGACTTAAAAAACAAGTGCACCACTCATTCCTATATATATATATATATCTATATATCATTGTTCTTTATTTATAAGAGCCATATCATTATCATTTTTTTCCTTATTTTTGTATCTGGGGACAATTTATTGAGATGAATCACTTACTCGACTTAACCATAAATAGTCATTACCAAACACCATTTATCTTGGAGTCACCATCAATCTATTCTAGCTAGGTGAGATTGGTGACCTATCAGAGTTCGTATTTCAAGGGTTATGAAAACCTTAAAAAAAAACTTTGAGGTCTACATGAATACTAGAGATCATGTGAAAAGATCTAGGAGTCGATTACAATCACAAGCAAGGATTGATCCCTCTAATGATGTCTGGCAATTGGTACCTTATTAAAGATATATTAACCTAAATTTTGATATATATTTGGTTTCAAAATCCTGTATTTAAGTATATATCCCATTTTCCAAAATAAAATTTTATGAAGCAAATTTATTATTTCATTTGAGAAAATAGGATTTTCAATATTTTTGAAAATAAAAATATCTCTCACACCCCATCAGAGGACAAGAGGACATGAAAGGTTTTATCACTATCTTTTGTAGCCCACTGGAGAACCAAAAGAATATGAAAGGTTCTAAAAATCAAAATATATTTTGTACCCCACTAGAAAGTAGGGGGAATATAAAAGGATTTATTTTTTCTGAAATTCATAAAATTTCAATTTTTATTTTGCAAATGATATCTAGTTATTAAAGTGATCTGTAGAACCGTCTCATAATGGAATAATGACCATTAGAGGGAAAGAGCTTGAAAATATAAATTTAAGAGATTAAGGGAATAACCCCAATATTACTACCAGCTCATCCGCGAGAAAAATACAACACTTATTTTGAAAAATCCTTGTCTCTAAATTGACATTATTTTATGAAGCATGTTAGATGTTTTAATAAGATAAGAATATTTCCCAAAAAGTAAATATTTTCAAAAACATGATGATGAAAAGACTCAAGAATACTAATGATCGATGTTGAGAATGAATTTGTACCCATGCATTTATTTCCCTACGAATAAAAACTATGATCATTTTAAAAACCCAATAATTTATAGAAATAAGTCTAAAACCCTCAAATCATGTTTCCCTATGTAAAAAATGAAACAACAGAACCACTAGTATCACCTATGGTACTTACTAAAATTTTGTAGAAAAGAAAACCATTTGGAAGAACATAGGGACACCCAGAAATCCTTTCAAACCTCAATTGCAAAGATCAACCTCAAAAATTAAATTCATCACCTTACTGACTTGACCTTTTGATTATTAGTCTTTGAAAGACTTGAATATCATGTGTTTTTAACTTAAAAATTTTAAACAAAATACATTTTTTAAAAAATATTTTGAGAAACTTAAAAAGTTATCATAAAATGAAACAATGGTTTCTCAAATTGAAGGGCCCCAAATCAGAATAAGGCTTAACATTGAGAATTTGAAACTCATTAAGGAAAGATGATGACAAATGACTAAAAAAGAAATTATTTTTCTTGAGGCATGAAAGGATCAAAAGCATGATGGATTAGAATTGAAAGAACACCTGTTACTCAGTAAGTTTATCTTGACATTTGAGGAGGATGTAGAAATTTGCTACACTTATCCTGAAAATCTTCTATATGTAAAAAAGGATGGAAGTTGTATCCACTTCTTTCATTGAACAACTAATGCTTATGCCATTAGTTAGTGAAAGCGCCATAAAATCCAGAATCAAAATGGTACTAGTGTGATGCATGTTTGCTGGTATACTACAAAAAAGACCAAACCTATCATAGAAAATGGAGTTCAAAAAAGCTAGAAGAAGATCATGGTTCTATATAAAACCTTAAAGACAGTGTGCAAACCCAAAAAGTCAAACTAGGAGATGCATCAATACAATTTAAGGGTTGAAAAAAAATAGTATGATGGGGAATATATATGGGTTTTAAAATTTCCTATCAGCAGATGAACAAATTGATAAGAGTAATGATAGCCTAACGATTGAAGAACCAGATCACTTGATGATTCGCATTAGTCCAAGGACCCTTATGATAATTACTCATAATCTATCTTAGCTAAAGAAATCAATGATATACATAAATGACAATGAAGAAAATATGTCCCATGATTTTGTCTAAGGATTTCATTAACCAATACATGCTATTTAATATAAGGAGAATTTAGAGTATACAACATGGTTGGCTGAGGAATCATAGGCTACTACAAATTTTAACTTAAATTGCCTAGATGATTCTTTGTTATGCAAAGAGCTTTTAGATTCATCTTCCTTGCTGTAGAATTTAGTAAAGAATTAATTCTCATATAGTTGTTATACTCACGGTGCGATTGAGATAACAAGAAATAATAGTGTATCTTAGGAATTTCTATGCTTGAGAACTTAGAATTCAATACATTTCCTATTGTTCCATTAGTTGATCTATAATTCAACTTTCAAAATAGCATTCTTTCATGGTTAGACTAGTTTTGTAGAATTAAAACCCTATAAAAGTTCCTCGATGACAAAATCCAAGTTTTGAACTCATCTATTATTCATTTCAATTGCTTTGCTTTAAAGGGCATAGATAGTTTGTTCATTATCAATTGCGCTTTTTTTTTAGGCTGTTTGATGTCTTTGAATTTCTTGTTCATCCGACTATTGCAAGACTATTCATACTATCAGTTA
Source organism: Adansonia rubrostipa (assembly GCA_038381775.1). Lineage (NCBI taxonomy): Eukaryota > Viridiplantae > Streptophyta > Magnoliopsida > Malvales > Malvaceae > Adansonia > Adansonia rubrostipa. The sequence goes on along the minus strand of JBBYHM010387308.1, from coordinate 60,990 downwards.
TGACATGGAAGTGAAAACTAATATTTCAAGGCCATGTTATCAAGAAAAAATTATCTATTTTATCTATAGAACCAGCACATGGTCTTTTGCAATAACATTTGGCCTAGTCTATTATTTAGATTCATGAAAAACATGTCCCTAATGAGAGGAAAAGGCAAATTCCTTTAAAAGATTCCCTGAAAGGAAAAGTAAAGTACTAGCCTTCAAAGACGCCAATCTGACAAAATTTGATCAGTTGGTGAATGCCTATCAAAGACGATTGGTGTTATCGACCTAATGGCAATATGCCAATTAAAGGAAATTTTGACCTTAACTTTTAAATTCTATATCTTTCTTTTTAAAAACTATGAATTTTGAAATAAATTTTAGTTTATAAATAGTGGGCATTTTGTTATGGACCGTAAATTTTATTAATAATGATTTCAAGTATCTAGGATAATGAGAACATTTTGAAAAAATTATCATTGGAAGATGATCACCATTAGGTTTAACTCTTTCAAAAAAGTTATTTACTTCCATTTATATAACTATCCTAAACATTTAACTATAAACCTTTTATAACCATAAACCTTTCACACCCAAGTATTCTTTTTTGAACTCTTTGAGGGTCAAACAAACAAGTTATGATCCCAAAGATTCAGATGCTAAATAGTTTAACATGTGTTAAAATAATGATGGTATTCCAAGATCTCCTAAATTCATTTGAATAACTTTGCACCACAACTTTTATGACACTTTTCCAAATCATTAAGCTAAAAAGAATAAGAGTAAACATGAGCCAAAAACACCTTTTCCTCTAGGGTAAGACCTTTTTAATCTAATGCTCGATAAATAAGATGTGAAATTCAAGATTTTTCCTGGCCAATTCAATTTTTTAAGGGCTCAACCATAACCAAGATTCGTTAGTTGCTACAGAGTTAATAATTTCAAGGGGCATTCATTAAGCCAAAATGTTGAAAAAAATCAAGTGCAACATCATTTTGTTAAGATACTCAAAATGATTTCAAAAAGAAAATTGCCCTTATTCCTAGCAAAATGCTTGTCAATTCAAATTATATTCTTTGAAATGAAAAATGACCATCTTTTTTATCCTTTTTGTAGACACCTCATTTTCTCTGGCCAACTTTTTGCATCCTAGGGCTTAATTGAAAGATTATAGAATTAAAAAATAAAAAAATAAATTAGGGATGACTGCCATATGCCATGTCCCCAAAACTATCAATGCTAGGTGAAAAAATTTTTTAGGAAAGGAAAGAAATGCTAATGGGTCATATAAAAGGAAAATGTAAAAATAAGGCATCAAAGGTCACTATTTGAGGTGTCACTAAAGTCATTCAGATGAGTACACAGGTCAATTTTACACTTTTTGTGACAAAGGTCAGGTATTCAAAATGCCTAAGGTATGTCCAAGTTATATTGGTGCATAAGCATTGATACGAGGCTTTTATGTCACCAAAAATTTGAATTTTCACATGTAGCATCAATACAAGAGAGTTTGGTATCGATACCTAGTATGTTTGCATTGATACAGACCTTGGCAGTAGCAAAAGTTGTGATTTTTGGCAAAATGTATCGATACATAAGCATGAGTATCGATACAAATCCATGAAGTATTGATATAGGTCATTGTATCAATACAATTTTTTGCTCTTAGTATCGATACACATCTTATTGTATCGATACTCATGCATAAAAGATGCCTTGTGTATCGATATAGAATGTTTTGTATCGATACACCAAGGCATTTTTGCCTCGTTCGAGCCATTTTTCAGCCTTTGAAGATCTGATTCAAGCATAATTTTTACACAAAAAATCATCATAATTCATGCCAAGCCTCAATTATAGGCATGTGATTGGATTTAAACAAATTTTTAAAGCCTAAATAACCAATGACAAGAGTCATTTCCATGAAATATATGGTTGTAAAAAGGTATGCCAAGCATATCTCTAATTAAAGCTATTGTAGTCTTTTTGCCTCACTACTTTGCATGGCAAAACCAATGGAAAGAAGGCCAACTGAGCACAGTAGCTAGAGATGTCCCCTATTACTTGAATAAAAGAAAAAAATACCTTTGCTTTGTCTCCTAAAAGCATTGGCTGACACTTTGATTTAAGAAAAAAAGAGTTGGCTTAACAGAAGGACACACAGAGTCTCTAGCAATCTTAAAAAAAAAATCTCTAGCAACCTTCAGCCCTAAAAACACTCTCAAAACATTGTTTCATTGCCTTTCACCCTTAACCTTTTTCAATTCCCATTGTTCCTCCAAACTATTACCAGAAAACCTATAAAAACTCAACCTTTCATACACCTTCAACCTTAAAACACCTTACCATCAATAGTAATACCAAAAAGCTTCTTCTTTCATCCTTTTCTTGCTAAATAATAGCAAAAAGATGGAAAAACTGAGCTTAAAGTCACTTCTTCAAGTAAAAGAGGAAAGTTTAAGTTTTTTGGTATAGTCTCTCTATCTTGTGCCATACATTTTCTATTTTTATGATATACATAATTTTATTGAACATTTTATAATTCCATGACCACCTTAGGTCCCTCATGCATTATTGTTATCTTGGTTGTGGTAGTCTTAGGATCTTAATGTTCTTTTGATGCCTTGATGATGCTTGGTAGGCCAAACTTCTACTCTTTCATTCTGTCATCAAAATAGTCATTTATTCATGTATTTTATGTTATATTTCATCTATTTTCACATGCTTGAATGTTCTTTCTAACATGCATTGAGTATGTTCATGCATTTTCTAGTATTTTAAGAACACTAATGTTACTTATTCCTTTCTATCATGGATATCCAAATGTCCTAGATTTGAGTCTGTCCTTCGAGAAAACTTAAAAATACCAAAAACTCTATTATTTTTGTTCTAGTAGTACCATAGTCTGAGTATGAAAAATTATTTTCAAGTCAAAAATGAATTTTCTAGAATTTTTTGATATTTTCCCTTAAATGCATCAAAATACCTTTCCAATATTATCTTGTTCAACCTTAGATCATCCCGAATGAAAGAGTTTTGATTTTTTAAACCTTTACTATTTGGGATCCCTGGAACCAACATGTTATGTTTTGTTTGGGCTATTTTGGCCCATGAGATGACTTTTCTAAAATTTTTAAATATTTTTCCTAAAAAAATTATGAAATTCCCTTTTCAGAAAGGTATTATTTACGATTTAATGATTTTGGATGAGCTTGGAATAATTTTTCAATGTCCATTATGCTTTTTCCTATGTAGATGCTGCCTTTGTCAAAATAAGCCTAACTTGAAAAATTAATTTTGCTTAGAAGGTGATTTTCCAGGATTTTTAAAATATTTTTATTCCTAATTGAGTTACCTTTCCAACAATACCCTATCCTAAAGCCTTCAGATGAACTCGAATAAATTTAAGAAAAGAGATGGCATGATGCCATCCCTTATTTTTAGCCTAACTCTGAAACACCTTTATAGAGATGTTTGAATGTCTTAAAATGCATTCGATTGGTTCCTCTACTATGCAAACCCTTTAGGCTTAGATCAAGGCTTAAGACAAAACATATTTTATTCAAATCTTTAATTTTCTTTTTTTTAAAATACCTCTTTTTAAGCTAACTATTTTCTAAAATCATCAAAAATTTCCATCTTTGGGGATACTCCAACCCTACAATCTAAGGGGACACTCCAAGCCCGTGCTTTGACTAAAAAACTTAAATTTTTAAATTTATTCTAAATTCCTAATCATTTCCTTAAATAATCAAATACTTCCATTCTTGGGGTACCCCAACCCCACCACTCCGAAGGGATACTTCAACCTCATTTTCCATCAAAAATATGATGTTTTTCTTAGATATATTCGAGGTTCCTAATTATTTTTATAACTTTATCATTAGGGATACTCCAACCTCACCTTTCTGAGGGGATACTATAATGCTTTTTACCTTAAAAAATTCAAAAATTTTTTCTCTTTCGAATGGCTTAAATTATTTTGATTAAAATCTTTTTTGTCCCTCAAATTACCACTGAATCCAAACTCTTTTTTAAATTGTCATCTTGGTTATTCTTCAATAATCGAAGATAATTATAGGATACATTTCGATTGTCCCTCATTTTTACATTTTTTGTTTGTGATTCTTTGTTTATGATATTATTATATTCTTTTTTGACTTTTAACATTTTTCCTTTTTTTAGTGACTATCGTGCACTCATATTTAAAACTTGTTTTCAAAGAAATTTTACAAGGCAATGTTTCGTTTGTTATCTCTCTAGTGCCCAATACGAAATATCTAAATTTTTAAAATTTAATCCATAAATTATCTTTATAAAAATCCCTATGCTCCTTATACTTTAGTGACATATAGGTGATACCAAATTATCTTTCAAAATCCAAATTTACATTATCCATAAAGGTTCATGCATTAAAAGGGAATTTATCTAAATAATGACCAGACAAAATTGATTAAATTAAAGCCAAAGCAAGATATAGTTAATAAGCACCAATTTTGGGTACCGTAGGGGTATTAATCCTTCCCTATGCGTAACAAACTCTTGAATCCGTCTAATGAATCTCTAGACCTTATGGACCTGAAAACCAATGTTTCAAGTTTTGTGACTCGGGATATTTTTTTTAATAGGCATCTGATCATGCCAAGCTTGAAATGGTCGGTGGTAACTCTAAATTTACTATGTCACAGTAACCTTCCAAGACTAGTCGGATGAACGATTCATCTAACAGCCTCTCTCCCCTTCATATTATCATGCCTAATCTAAATCCTGACCAAGGGATAACTTAAAGACTCAACCACACCACCATATATCTTTCCAGTCGTGTGCACCTACTTTAGATTTTTCGAAAAAAAGGGTATATTATGACACTTTCATAAATATAGGAAATTAATCCTTTTATAGTCCTCTTTAAGCCTGATGACTTATTCTTTCTTTAAACCCTAATCAATGATCACCCTCTACATTAGGGGTAAAGTGAAGTAAAGCTTCAAGATCAAAAAAAGCAAATTCCATTCTAAAGTTACAAGAAGAACAAGCTTATTGTCACAAAGCAAAATTAAAAACTAATTCAAAGTTCAAATCTCAAGCTTCTTTAGAGTCAAGAATGAATAAAGCAAGATAAAGAAAGAAATAAAGAGAAGCAAAAGAAATTGTAAAAGCAAGAAAAAATAACGAAATGAAATGTATGTTTATCTCGAAAGATGCACTAAATTAAATTCTTTCTAAAGAAAAATGATCTTTGATTACATTACCCTTATATACTTAATCTGGGCCTTGTTATCCTTTCTTTCTAAACCATGAATCATGGCCTAAATTATGTACCTATAAAAGTTCATTTCAAAGCTATTTGAGTTGTCAGGCTATTCTTAGGAAATTTTTTAAAAATTCATCTTTTTGGATGATTTTAAATCCTCAAGAGTATGATGGGGAAATCAATCAAAAAAATGAAAAATGAAAAAGAAAAAATAAAAAACAAAAAAGGGGAAAACCTAAAAGAAGCAGTCTAGAACAAACTTAAAGGCTTTGGAATTACTTTGAAATGAATAAAAGTAGCCACTGAAGACAATAAAGTCTTCCTTGTTAACTCAGAAATGATCCTAGAGCTTAATTTCATGACATCAATAAAAGGTTGAGTCTAATGCCCAAATATTTTGATTCAAGATAAACTTTCAAAACTTTTATGTCCAACCTTATGAATTATTACTTCCCAAAAGATTTCTAAATTAACCCCTTAAGACTTGTGTTTACTAGCATTAGTTTAATACATGTTGACCAATTATATTTGAAGATTAAAAGGATGTTTAACTTTATTGTTTACCTTTTAAGGAATTCCCATAAACAAATCATCCACATGGACTTGGTCTTGAAAAACCTTGACCTTATTATATCAATTTCTTCAAGACAAATTTTAGTGTGCCACCTTATTTGTCACTTTAAATTTATTTTCTTATCCATTCAAAGATGTCCTAAATGGTGATCATAAATCATAAGAAAACCTTAAAAACAAAATGATGGAGATAGAATATCTATTATCCTTAATATTGGAAAATTCATTGTTAAAATTTTCTTAGTTTTGAATCAAATGGATTTTTTCCTAAGTTAGAATGAGAAAGTGATCTTGTTCCATAAATCCTAGAGTAAATGAATTGTGAAACTTTTCATGATTTTGATAGAAATATGCTTTAAGTAATGAAATGTTGATTCTTATCAATGGTATAAATTTGTATCTTTGAATTGATAAACACTGATTTAATATTCAATGAATTTTTAGGAAAAATCAAATAATTCTTGGATTCCTAAAGTCAAGATTGGAAAATGCATTTCATGGGGCAAATAAGAGATTGCCCTTTAATGATTCAAACCTCAATAACATATCAAGAAGAAAATAATTAATAGCAATAAGGCTCAGATTAATGAGGCAGAGTTTTATTTGTCATCTTCAGTTAGTTAGGAACCAGCAAAGTAAAATGGCCTTTTTATTCGATGTTATGAAAGGTAGGTGAAGAAAGCTTTAAGCTAACTCTAATTAAGTAGAATGATCAATAGAGTTTTATTTGTTAACTTAACTTGGTGAGGAACCAATGGAGTAAAATGGTCTTTTCATTCGATCCTATGAAAAATAGGTGAAGAAGGCTTTAAGTTAACTTTATCAGATTAAGTGGAAGGATCGATGAAGTTTTATTTATTAACTTCACTTGGTTATGAACTAGTAAAGTAAGATGGCCTCTTCATTCGATTCGATGCAAGGTAGGTGAAGAAGGCTTTAAATTAATTTTGTCCGATTAAGCAAAAAGATCAACGAAGTTTTTATTTGTCAACTTCACTTGGTTAACACCTGATGAAGTAAAATGGCATCTTTATTCAATCCTGTGAAAGGTAGGTGAAGAAGGCTTTAAGTTAACTTTGTTGATGCTTTTCTTACAAAAGTTTGACCATGGCCCTATAGCATAGAAAGAGTCAGAAAGGTACCAGAGTTGGTACTTCAGGGCACTCTTCAATGGTTAGGTCACTATACAGGTTTTAGAAATATAGCAAAGAAGATTAAAAATTGGAAAAAGTTTGTCTAACCTTTAAGTTTGCTTACCTTTTCATAGACATTGTTGGGAGACATGGTGTCAGATGATTTAACAGGAAGGCAGCTAGCGCCGAGCTAGTTGTCAGGCTATGGTGCCCTATGGTTAGCTCTGTCAATCAGTCGCTATTTAAGATGTGTCAATTTCGAGGTCATGCTACTATCGAGATGTCACATCGATGACTGATCATGTTTCAGCGGTCGCCTAGTTGCTTGGCAATCTTTTTAGTTATGGTAACTATGGTGATGAAGTATTTGGTCGATCATCTAGTTGGTTTAAAATTACCTTCTGTAGTCCAAGAGGCAGTTATAAAGTGACTTGGCTTTTTTAACTTTCGGCAAGAGGCGAATTGGTGCATAGCTTAGGCGAGATTTTTGAAATACAAAAGTGACAAATGGCATTAATGGCAGCTGTAACTATAGGGTAATAATAAAGACAGTGACTTTCTAGTAACGTGACAGATAGGGGAAGAATAAGAGTAGGATGCATGTCCTGTCAGGGGAATATGGAAGGGCATCATTTTGGGGATACAGTGCATCAGAAAGAATCATGGGCGAACACATGTCAAAAAAGACAAAAAAGAAAGGGCAAGATTCCAATGGTGCATAGTACTAGAGAGAGACGGATGAAATAGTGACATAAGTTGAACTGAAGAGTGTAAAGGGTTAGGCCCTTTGGCTATATGAAAAGGGCTTTGTTGAGGGGAAAGCACAATGTGGTTTTGTTCCAAGAGAAAAAGAAGGGAAAGAGAAAAAACAAAAAAGAGAAAGAGCTTGGTACTGTGTTTGTTGGGTGCTTCAAAGAGGCAAAGGTAAGTTTTTAGTCGTGAGAGTGTCAGTGAGAGGTAGTGAAGTTCTATGGAAGGTTTTGTTATCGTGTTTGTGTGTTGTGTTGGCAGTGAACGAGCGAGTGGAGTCTGAGTAACAAGTGCAACCATAGTGAAGTTTGAGAAGGAAGCTGGTAAGTTTTTAGTTTATTTAAGAATTTTTTTTGTTTTTGTCTGTGGGCTTAGAAAAGGTAGGTTTATCAAATCAGTTATGAGAAAAGGTAGGTTGGTAAAAGCAAGGGAGAAAGTTAGGAGGATAGTTGAAAGATTAAGTCAGGTAGTGTGGTTGGTCACATAATGGTGGAGGTAGCGATGGTGGCTGAGCAAGGTTATGATCAAGAATCAGGGCAGAGAGGTGAAGTGTCTGGTGGGGATAGTACTGAGGAGGTGATCAGAGATACAACAGAGCCAGTCGTTAATTTAAAGATAGAGCTAGTTAAGGTGTATATCCAGTCCGTAAATATGCAAATGGTCCAGAGATGGATGCATGATAGAGAAGTAGATTTGGAAAAGTACCAGATTATCGAAGTAAAGGTACAGCAGAAGGCGACGTTCATCAAAAAAGATAATGTAGCATTTTACCTTCATATTTTTAAGGCTGGGTTTCATTTTCCTTTGGAGCCATTCTTTTATGCTTTGCTGAGGATGTATAATTTGTCACCCAACCAGCTAAAGCTAAACAATTGGGCGATCTTGTTGATGTATTTCCTTGTATGCAAAGAGAATAGGTGGCTGCCGTCAATAGGGATGGTGAAAGAGCTGCACTTCTTTAAAAAAATAAGCCTTGTTTTTACTTCCTATAAGCCAGGGAGGGGGAAGTTAATAGTAGACCTCCTGTCAAATGCTAACATAAGAAGGGAGTAATATTTTGTGGTGACCAAAATAACAGGCACATCCTGGGGTTTTTTGATCCAGTGAGGTCCAAGGACATGGACAAGTAACAAGAGGGTGAGCCTAGACATCAAAGAGAATAAGCAATTGCTATTCTTTAGGAATGGCTGCATAAGCAGTAAAGAATATTTGATGCTTTAAAATGTTCAAAAGGGGTGTTTAGGGTGTGACCTTTTAAACATGCCAGAAAAGCTTGTGCGCACACCTGGTCAGCAAAAGAGACGGCACCTGCTTAGACATCAGAGAAGTATGGCTAGTAGATATAAATAAAGTGTTAAAACATTATGTGTATGCTTTTTCATACAATGTTTTGATATTTTGTTTGTATGGTTATAAGTGAAGGTACGACAAAAAAGGGAATAAAGGATATAGAAAAAGAAAAAGATAAGGTTGAAACATCTGGTGGCTATATTAGCTAGGAGAAAGTATAAGGGTCTTTGGTTTGTTGATTGGGTAGAGGAACAATTGGGGACTGTCCATCCATTTAAGAGGCTGAAGAGGGTATTTCTTTAAGTGCTTATTTTTAAGGTAAAAAATATGATATTCTGATAGAGTTTTCTTATTTGCATAATAATGGACACGATATAGGCAGCTTTGGCAGAACGAAAGGCTAGATAAGCTGTAACAAAAAAAATAACTACGTGTCAACAAAAAAAGAAGAGGAAGATGGGTATGGAGCAGCTAGAAAAAGCCATACTTGAGCTTGTGTTTGTGAGGCAGGAAGATGGTCCTACTTTTATGTCTACTGTGGCAGTCGCAATTATCCCCTTTGAAGTATAAAGGGTACGGGTGAGTAAGGGTCCCATTCTAATGAGTGGCGTATCTTAACAATTGAGCATCGCATCTATGAGGTCATATTTGGTTCATGACAGTTTAAGTGCTAAGGGTAAGACATCGTCTAGTATTCTCTAAGATGAACGAGTGCCAAATACTAAAGCGGCACTCATGTGGGCTGTGAAAGGTGTGGCACCTATTGATAAAAAGGTGCTGAGTAGAAGGAGTCCAGCCCAAAACTTAAATGCTGCACTGGTTGGGCTAGTGGGGGTGAGGTTTATCCAACTAGTGCGTTAAGTAGTGCAAAAGGATGTATATGTTGTGGACTTGTTGTGTTATGTTTTTGGTATAGGCATTTCACTGTAAAATGGCATAATGTGCCAAATGACAAGTTGGTAAAAGAAGTTCAACCAGCAGACGCCAAAGATGGTGGAGCTGAACACCTAAGTGGTGAAGCATAATGTGGCAACTGCAAAGCTAGAGGCTTTCTTGAAGGAAATTGAAGAGAGAAGGTTGGTTAAAATTACAGAATTGCTCCTTAAAGGGGAGAAGGCAGAGGTCACAACTGCAGAATTGATGAAGAAGCTCGATAACATGATACCTTGCTTTAGTCTGTAAAGTCTAGGGTCACCGAATTGGAGGCATAACTTGGCAAGGCGTAGGCTTGTCACCAGTTAAAAATAAGGAGGAAGAGATTTTTGACAAACTTTTTGCTGTAGTGGATTCTTATAGATGCAATGCTTTTTATGGCGTGCAGCTATTGTCCGGTCTCATTGATCTAAGAGTAATTAGCTTAGGTCAATTGTATACGTAGCCCAAGGGCTTTCACATGCGGTTGCCAAGCTAGCAAGAAGTGGATAAAGGGCGATCAAGGGACATGGCTTTATATACTCCTACACTGGAAGAATCTAAGTTAGGAGAGTCTAGTGATGATGCTGGCGAGCAGGTTGTTTCGTTGGCTAAACTTGAATAGCTACTATTGTAACGAACTAGAGTTTTTTTTGTAAGTCTAATTTTATAAATGAAATACCATTTATTGTTTAAATGTTTGTGTCATATGAAATACTTAGTTTTATTGTAACTCTTTCTCACTTTGATAGCAAAATTAGTCAGTTTTTAGGCCTTTTTGTATGTTGGATCAGACGGGCAAGAGTGATTTATGGTAGATATAGAGCTCATTTAAGAGCCATTATGGCAATCACTATGTTACATGATTATAAGTGGCCTTAATGTTCATTAAGGCGACTGGGTGTTGAAAGTTTTATGGCCTGTGTAGTGAGTCGTATAACTGGCCTTCATAATTGTAGGCTTTAGAGGCCATTTGGGTGACTTGGAATTGTTGCTTTAGAAGATACCTTTGAGGTGCTTAAAAAGTTTAGATAAAGATAAAGTTTGTTTTGGCGATCAACAAGTGATAAATTTTTTAGGAAATGGGTACTTATAAGTAATATTTCTTTAAGTGAATAGCGTTCCATGTATTAGGGATGATTTATCCATTCATTTATGCTGACATGTATGCCCAAAATCCAAGAACCTTAGTTATTTGATAGGGTTTTTCCTAATTTGGAGATAGTTTCTTGCGTTCCCTAGTGGGTCAACTTGCTTCGTAACTTTAGAGCACAAGGTCATCAACTTAGAATTTCGATTGTAAACACGGCAGTTGTAATATCTAGATGTTTGTTGCACTTGGATCACTATTTTTACGACAGCATCCTCTTTACCCTCTTCTAGTAAGTCAAGGTTGGCCTTTAGGTGCTTAGAGTTGAGTTGTTCATCAGTGTTGGTGGTATGTAAGCTTTGCACTCCCATTTCGATAGGGATTACGACTTCTATACCATACACGAGGCTAAAAATGGTAGCTATTGTTGCTTGTGTTTCTAAAGTACAGATTGCCCAAAGTATCCACGGTGTTTTTTTCACCCATGCGCCCTTTGCATCATCAAGTTTTTTCTTTAATGGCTACAGGGTGTTCTTATTCATGGATTCTACCTAGTCGTTTGACTGAGGGTGAGTGAGAAAGGTGTAGACAAGGTTAATGCAGAACCCTGTACAAAAATCATGCAGTTTATCAGCTGAAAATTGCTTACCATTGTCTGTTATGATAATGCTAGGTATCCCAAATCGATAAGGAATATTTTGCCAAATGAAACTTTCCATTTTTCAGGCAGTGATGGTATCAACAGGTTTGGCTTTTACCTATTTGATGGAATAATCGCATGCAACAATAAGGAATTTTTGCTAGGCGATCGCCAAAGGGAAGGGTCTGAAAATGTCTATCCCTCAAACACAGAATGACCATGGACTAAAGATTTATTTTAGTACTTCTGCAGGCTGATAGGGAATAGAGCTGAATCATTGGCATTTATCACATCTTTTGATGAGTACAGTTGCATATTTTCTCATTATAGGCCAGAAGAGTCCTTGCCTTCATGTTTTGAGCGCCAGAGCTCTTCCACCATGGTGGTTACCGCAGACACCTTCGTGTATTTCTCTTAAGACATAGTTGGCTTCTGAAGGAGCAAGGCATCTGAGTAAGGGAAGAGTGAAGGATTTTTTATATGAGGTGTTATCAATGATTGTATAGCTAGCTGCTCACTTTTCTAATTGCCTCCGTTGCAAAGGGTCTATTGGCGCTTGATTGTCATTGAGTTAGGAGAGAAATGATGTCGTCCAATTTTTGTGAACATCAGTGCTAATTTAGTGCACACACCTATTATAGCTGGGCTTTGAGACACACTTAAGTAGAACTTTTCCTCTTATAGAGATGCCCATGCTGCTTGCCATTTTGGATAAACTGTTAGCTTTAAAGTTCTTTTCTCTAGGGATTTATTTAATTATGACATAAATGAAGCTTTGGATCAGGGTTATAATCACGTTATGGTATTTGGCAAGCAGCTTCTCTTTTACTTCATATACTCTATTAACTTGGTTAGCTACCAGCTGAGAATCTATGTGGGCAATAAGGCAGTTAACACCAAGTGTTTTGGCTAGCTCCATGTTAGTGATTAGCGATTCATACTCGGCCATGTTGTTTAATGTTGTAAACTAGAAAGATATGTTGTATTTCCATTCTTGGTTGTAGGGGTCAATAACAGGACTTCTGCATCACCCTTTTTTTTGCCAAATGATCCATCACGTAAATGGTCCAAATGTTATCTTAGCAGGAAGAGGACCCAGAGCTTTGCTTTAAGGGTCTTTGCTGGTCGAATTACTATTTGGCAGTGACTCTTTTGATAATTGGAAAGAATATTCAGCAACGAAATCTGCTAAAACCTGCGTCTTGATTACTTTTCTAGGGCTGTAGGCAAGCCTAAATTTGTTAAGTTCAATATTCCAACGAATTATTCTTCTTATTAAGTTGACTTTGAGAAGAACATCTTTGAGGGGGTGGTCTGTTAGGATGGTGATGGGATGCACTTGGAAATTGCCTTAGCTTTCTGGCTGCCAACGTGAGGGTGAAGACCAGTTTCTCCACCTTGGTGTAACAAAGCTCTCCAGTTTGGAGTGCCCTGCTAACGTAATAAGTAGGGCATTGCTGCTTGGCTTCTTCTCTTACTAAGATAGTGGCATCAATCTCGTTTGATGCAGTGAGATATATATATATATATAGCTGCTTGCCTTATTTAGGGTAGGCTAGCAAGGGCAGAGTGCTCAAGTATTGTTTTAGTTTGTCAAATGAATGCTGGCATTCCTCAGTCCATTTGTACCTGGTCGCACTTCTGAGCAGTTTGAAGAAAGGCAGGCATTTATCAGTGAATTTAGAGATAAAGTAATTTTACACTGCTACTTGCCCTATCAATCGTTGTACCTCTTTACTAGATTTTAAAGGGCTTATTTGGAGTATTGCATTGATCTTTTCGAGGTTTGCCTCGATCCCTCGTGATAAAATTATGAATCATAGGAATTTTCTTTCAGAAACACCAAATACACATTTAAGCAAGTTAAGTTTTATTTTATACTTATAGAGTTGTGGAAAGTTTCTGTCAGGTCGCCAATGTGTTGGCAAAGGGAGAGACTTTTAGCTAGCATATCATCAACATAAATTTTCATTGAACGCTTGATTTGATATTTGAAAAATTTGTTGAGTAGGCACTAGTATGTGGCTCCAGCATTCTTTAGGCCAAAAGGCATAACCTGATAACAGAAAATACTGTCTTCAATGATGAATGTTGTTTTGTCTTGGTCTTGGGGATCCATCTTTACCTGATTGTATGCAGAGAAGGCATCCATGAAGCTTAAAAGTATGTGATTTGTAGAAGCATTGACAAGTTGATCGATAGTTAGGAGTAGGTAGTTGTCCTTTGGACAAGCTTTATTGAGGTCAGTGAAGTCAACACACATATGCCACTTTTCAGATGCCTTTTTGACCATAACCATATTAGCTAGCCAATCAGGATATTTGACCTCACAGATGTAGTTGGATGCCAACAATTTGTCCACTTCCTCACAAATCACTGTAAGTCATTTTGGTGTGAATCATTATTTTTTTGTTTGATTAGCATGGCTGGGGGGTCTACATGTAGTGCGTACGTAATAATGGCTGTGTCTATCCTAGGCATATTAGCTACTTACTAGGTAAAAACATATGCATTATTCCTACAAAATTTTGAAAGAAGATTCTTTTTTGATGGGCTTAGGGAAGATCTGATGTTGGTAGCTAACTCGGGGTCTAAGTTGTAGAAGGCCAATTTTTTTATATCTTCAACTGGTTGAGGTTTATGGTCGTCAAAGCCATTTCTAGCATCAAGACTTTCAAGTGTGATTGCTTGTGGCTAGGTGGGCATGATGGTGTGGACCACCAGTTGAGTTGCATTATCATTTACGGTGGTTGTTTCCTATATGGCTAATTCAATTGATAGTAGGTGACACTGGCAAGAGGTCTGTTGTTTGGATCTCATGTATCCGATTCTCGTTGGCGTAGGGAACTTGGCAGTCAAACAATAAATAGCGATGACTATTTTAGTTTTCTTCATGAGAGGCTTGCATAAGATGACATTATAGGCGGAGGGTTGATTGACAACTAAAAAGTCCACTATAGTAGTAATCGTGTAGTCGCTGTCACCCATTGTAACAAGCAGTGTGATCATTCCTTTGACAGAGATTGGTTGATTGGTGAACCCATAAATTAGAGAGGATAGGGTTAGATCATTGACCTTGTAACCCATCTGGCGGAGAACATCCTATTATAGAACTTCGACTGTGTTGCCATTGTCTATGAGGATCCTATTGACTTAATAGTTGTTGATGCTGGAGGAAATGATGATGGGTCATTTCCATGGTCAGATAAGAGGTGAGAATTAGAGTCGTTGAAGCTGATCACCCAACTGGGTTACCTGAGGCACTTAGGGGTGACATCTACTGCCATGACACTTCAAGGGTGGACTTATGTTTTGACTTACTGGTAGCCCATTCTTCAGCTGGACTGACGATCATGTTTATGATGCCAACAACTGATCATTTATTAGGGGTAGTTTCTTACTTCCTGTTAGATGAATGACCCATGTCTTTACTATTCGTTTCTCTTTTAACAAACTACCTGATTGCACTTTTCCACACTAGTGACTCGATTACATTTTTTAAGCTGATGCAATCCTTTACATGCCCTATGTTTTTGTGAAAGTTCTAGCATTTTTTGGGATCACGTTTGCTACAGTTGCTTTTCATTAAATAGGGTGCTCAATTAGACTTTCTCACATGATAGTGTTAAGAATTTATGATCTGGAGGCATTTAGAGGGTGTAGGACCTGGTGGGGCCCAGCTCATTCCCTATTAGGGTTGTTTAGTGATATGTTAGTTTATGCATCTTTGGGGTGTTGGGTGCCTGAGTGATCGATTCTTTGGATGGCTTTCAAACCCCGATTGCCTTTTTGCTCTTTATCCTAATTTTTTGTTCATTGATTCACAATTTTTATTTCCTCAGCCTCTATGTACTTTTATGCCTTCTCGTAGAGTTGGTATAGCTTCATGGCTAGGCATCAATTAAGGCGTACTTCAGGTATTTATAGCTAACGGCTGCTATGAAGGCCTGGATAGCCTATTCATCATCAAGATCTCAAACTTCTAGGGTGGCAGTGTTAAAGCACTTAATGTAATCACGAATCATTTCTCCATGATTCTATTTAATCAGCATCAAACTAGTAGAGGTTTTAGTGACTATGTGATAGCTACTGAAATAGATGAGAAAGTGTTTGCCTAGCTGGTCAAAGTTTATGATGGAACCTAGGTTCAGGGAATACCACCATGCTTGAACTGGTCCTCGAGCATTGCTGGAAAGATGCGACACTATATGGCATTTGGAATATCGCAAAAATTATGAAATACGTGAAAGTGATTTAGGTGATCGGCTAGGTCGATCTTGCCATCATACGTGTTAGGTGAAAGCTTTACTTTCCAAGGGATGGTCACTTGACAAATGTTAAGTGAAAGGGGTTGTGTTTATCGGCCAGCCACTTTTTGTTATCCTTCAAGGGTTCGTGGAGCTCTATGATTTCCAGTTTGAGTGCCATTACTTGTTGGGTGAGGTCTATGGGTTGAAGTGGCTGGTGGTGGCCGTTGATGTGGCAAGAGGTTCCCAGTGGCACCTATTCACAGAGCAAAATTTTTCCTTTACCATTGGGCAAGTTATAGGGTCTGGTGCAGTGGGCTGGTCTTGGGGTTTCAGGTTTAGGATGTTCTAAGTGCGTTATGTTAGGCAATCAATAGGTTGGGTGTTTTGCCAACTTGTTTAGGAATTGACAAGTTGTGCTAATTGGAGCTGTGATTACTGGATAGCGGCCAGCTGGCTAGTGATGGCTTGGAATTGGGCTTGGTAATAAGTGTCATAGTCAAGTTAGCCGTATGATGATCAGGTTGGCGACATTGTCGCATGGATTTTTGGTGGCATAGTTATGTTGAGATGGGTAACTGGGGTTGCTAGGGCATTTGCGGGTATGTAGAGTGTGTTGGTGGTAGTGTTAGTGGCTATGCCGGGGTTGCTAGGGCCTACTGGTTGGTCGTGGTAGGGAACGACAATGGCCACTAATGAGATCAGCCTTAGCAAATTCTAATAATAGGCTAGTGGTGAATAGGCCAACCAAAAGGGCAAGGGAATGGGTATATGAGTGTTTGACAAGCTAGAGATTATAGAGGTTGTGGAGCTACAGTTTGGTTTATTGCCTTCGGTGATGGTGAGAGGTTTTATGGAACAATGTCAGCATTTTGGTCAGCCAAGGTTTTTACTCTGTTCCCACAGATAGCGCCAATTATTGATGCTCTTCTTACAAAAGGTCACTATGGCCCTGCAGCACAGAAAGAGTCAGAGGGATGCTGGAGGTGGTACTCCAAGGTACTCTCCAATGGTTAAGTCAGTATACGAGTTTTAAGAATATAGGAAAGAAGATTGAGAAGTAGAAAAAATCTGTCTTACTTTCAAGTTTTTGCTTACCTTTTTATAAGCATTGTTGGGGGACATGGTGTCAGGTGATTTGACAAGAGGGCAACTAGCACCGAGCTAGTTGTCAGGCTATGGTGCCCTGTGGTCAGCTCTATCAGTCTGTCATCGTTCAGGAGTTGACAGTTCTGAGGTCATGCTACTGTTGAAATGTCACATTGATGTTTGATCATGTTTCAGTGGTAGCCTAGTTGCCTGGTAGTCTTTTTGGTTATGGCGACTGTGTGGTGATGAAGTATTTGGTCAATCATCCAATTAGTATAACGAACTTCATTCGATCAAGCAAAAAGATTATTGGAGTTTTATTTGTCAACTTCACCTGGTGAGAAACAAGTAGAGTAAGATAGCCTCTTTATTCAATACTGCAAAAGGTAGGTAAAAAAGGCTTTGAGTCAACTTCGTTTGATAAAGCCAAAAGATCAGTGGAGTTTTTCTAGGTTCTTTTCAATTGGCAGAAAACCAATGAAGTTGGCCTACATAAAAGCCTAAGAGTAGCTAATGGTTCAGCCCTTATCGAAATTGGCACCAAAATGCAAAACCCAAAAGTAGCTGATGGTTCCATCTTAGTGAAATTGGCACCAAAATATTAAAAGCATAGAAGCAGATAATGGTTTTGTCTTGGGAAATTGGCACTAAAATGAAAAGCCTAGGAGTAGTTGATGGTTTTGTCCTGATGAAATTGGAACCAAAATTAGATAGCCCAAAAGTAGAAATGGCCTCGGCCTAGTCGAAATTGGCACCAAAATTAGAAAGCCTATAAATAGTAATGACCTTGACCTAGTCGAAATTGGCATTGAAATGAAAAGCCCAAAAGTAGATAATGGCCTTACCTAGTTGAAATTGGCATTGAAATGAAAAGCCCAAAAGTAGATAATGGCCTCAACCTAGTTGAAATCAACACTAAAATGAAAAAGGCTAAAAGTAGCTGATGGTTCCATCCTAGTGAAGTTGGTAGCAAAATTTGAAAGCACAAGAGTAGCTGATGGCCTCAACCTTTCAAAATTAGCATTAAGATGAGAAAGTCCAATGTAGTTGGTTAGGTAAAAAAAACTTTTCCATAGAAAGACTTATCATGGTTCGAATAAAATCATGTCATTTAGTCTTTGCTTTGTTCTTAATCCTTAACAATGGCCAAAAAAGGGCAGCTTTAGACACTTAATTTTGTTTAGGTCCTTTCTTAGGTAATCCTAAAATATTTAAGACCAATAATTAGGCAATCGTCGCTATTGGGCTTAACTTCTCCAAGTGGAATAGGTGTTTTCAAGGCCTGTTTCAGCATATCTAAATGACTACTCATGCATGTGATTGAAAAATCACCATTTAGAGGGTCGTAGAGAATAAATCTTTGGTAAAAAGGACAAATATCAAGGTAAAAATTGGTTTTTAAATTTATTCCTTGAAATTTTGATTTTTTTTGCACATGATGTTACGATTAAATTTCCCAATTTTAAGTTTTTTTGAGATTTTTTTGTGAAATTTTGAGAGTTGATCATCGTATATTTTTATTGATACTTATGTAATATTTATGCAATACTCATTTCGAAAAATCAAAAATATTCAAGGAAAAATCTATAATAGCATCTTTTACATAAGGCATTAAGTTGTCAATTTTGGTACTTAATTTTGAATTTTTCATGATACCACTAGTGTCATGCTCACGAAAGTTTTTTAATAAATTTGTACCAGATTTCAAGAATTCATCTTTGTTATTTTTTTTATTAATATTTTGAGAGATGTGTTGAATTTAATTAATTTTCATAAATTTAAACAAATTTTTGAAAATTTTTTTGATTTTAAAATACGAACATTTCTTATCTATAAAATTATTTTTGAGTTTGGAATTTCAAAAATTTTCACATATTTCAATAAAATAGCTTAGATTTAGCACTTTGAAATTCGAATCATTTTTATGAAATATCAATTGCCTTTTTCTTGTCTTTTTATGAGTTTGGATTTTTACGAGTTTAGAATTTTTAGTTGCCTTTTTCTTGCACATAAAATTTCTCAAAAATTTTTTTTTGAATTTTTATATGGAAACTTTATTAATTTTATTTTTGATATGCCAAATATTTTTTCCATTTAATGGCCTTAAAACCCGTTAACTTTCTTAATGGGTTGAACAAGCCCATTAATTTTCTAATAGAATGAACAAGCCCATTAATTTTCTAATAGGCCTAATAAGCCTATTTTTGTTTTTTAACAACCCTAACAATCCTATTTCAATTAAATTTTAATTAAATTTATTATGTGAAATTTTTATTCCTTGACCACGTAATTTTTAATTTGTTACAATTTGTTGTCATCCAAATTAGAGTTTTCCTCTCTATGTTTCTAGATGATGATGCCATGCATGATGAAATCATGCAAAGTTACAAAAAAACTTTTATTAAATCTGACCAAAAGATACTAAAAAATCTAAAAAGATAAAAATTAATAAAAAACAAGAAAATAAAAATATTATTAGAAATGGCTAGAAGCCATTCGGTCAAAGGGATTCTTTGCATCCCCTTGGCCAAATTTCTTCCCCTATTTAAAACAAACCTAATGGCTTTCATGCCAAAAACATAGCAAAGTACTTGGGAATTTCACGTTTTTCAAGCTTTTAAGGTATATGTATTTGAAAAACTCTTCATTTTTGTTGCATGTTTCATCTTTTTAGTGAGTTTTGTTACTATTTGAGCTCATGGATTTTGATCCATGTTGAAAGGCCAACTATGAAAGATATGATCAAAATTTTCTTATATAATTTTTAAATTTGATTTTTGTTAGCAATAAGATATTTTTCATTAAGATAATTTATATTTGTTGGTATAAATGATATTATGATATTATGTATATAATTTTGCGCTATTTTCCTTGGTATTTTCATGTTGATTGTTGATGAAATATGTTGTTATATTTATTATTTTTCATAATTTCTTGTATATTTGAAACTAGGTCATATATTTCATAAAGATATACGAAGGGAAAAATGTTTTTTGTTGTTTTTGCGGACTAGCCAAATATGATGATGGCATAAGATGGGATTTATTCCTTGTTTTGATGGTATTTTGGACTATTGTGTGACGTTTGAAACTTGCAGGGACCTAAAAATAATTTTCTCAAAAATTTAAGCTTTAGATAGGTGTTTCCAAGCATTGGCTGAACTAAGAAGATGATTTCATGAGTTTTTATATTTTTGGTTACTTTATGATTATGGAAAACCTAGGGACTAATTGAAAAATTGCAAAACCTTTTCCATGACCATCCAAGCTTGGTCAAATCCATGTTGAGACCTTTGGGTGTTTTTCTCGCATTTTAACATGTTTGAATATGTTTCATACATTTCTCACCTTTTTGAGGTTTTTTTTGTAATTTTAAAAAGTTTAAGGGCTTGTTTGTGAAAATTGAAAAAAATTGTTCAAAGGCCAAGGGAACTTGGTTGAATACTTTAGAGATATTTAGAATGTTTTTAATGTTGATTTTTATGTATTTGCTATTTGATTTTGTAATTTATTTCACATAAGGACTTGTAAAAGTAAAAAAAATTATTCCAAGGCCAAAAAAACTTGGCCAAATACTTTTGGTGATATTTGGAATGTTTTTCATGTTGATTTTGATGTATTTGATATTTGATTTTATTATTTCACGTTTGTCATAATGTACCCCAGGGTAGATCCTTACGGATCTATGGGTGCATTCGACTTAAAATATTTTTCTGACTTGGGAATGTCCTCTTGACCGAGACTTTTTCTTTGCGACATGATGAGAATGAGAAAGTACAGATTCTTGACTTATGACACAGTGAGGAGGACCATATGATAAATCGCTCATCTTATTGGTCTTGGATGACCATCACGAAATGGCCAACGCTTGGAGTCACCACTAATCATTTAGGGCTAGGCATGACCGGATGCCCATTAAAATCTATATTTTGAATTACGAAACTTAAAACATCGATCTCGTGGTCTACATAGTACAAAGATTCATCATTTAGGTTTGGGAGTTGGTTACGCACGATGAGGTACAAAACTCTTCGTGATGCCCACAATTGGTACCTTACTAACTATGTCTTATCTCGGTTTTGATTTTTTCAATCTTAACTCATCATTATTTCGATATAACCCCTTTTAATGCATGAATCTTATAGAAATACAAATCTAAGTTTTGATGAAAAGGATTTAATCTTATATACGCCCCGAAGAGATGGGGAATATAGAGATTTTCAATAAAAATGACCTCTGGATTTCACTTTGAAAAATGGAATATTCTACTTTAGGCACTGCAGAGATACCCACGTGGAATATTACCCATAGTTTTACTTGAAATGATTGGAAAACAAGAATGCAAACAATAATCACAAAGAAATCATGTTAGTAAGGCAAAAAAAAATGAAGTAACATAACATGGATCATTCTATGCAATGATAAAGAAAAGAGATGGACTATTGGAATTTATCTCATAATTGGCATCGATTATCTGGGAATAACTGAATCGATAATTTTTTAGATGCATCTGGGTTTCTTGATTAAACGAAGTTTGTTTGACATATTCATGGAAGTCCAGGAAGGAGAAAATTTAATTGTAGTTGAAAGACAGGGTTGGAGTATCCCCTCAAAAAGATAGGGTTGGAGTATCCTCGTGGATGACAGATAATTTTGACGAAGAAAGATTTTTAAATCTTGACATTTTTGAAAAGCGAGATTGGAGTATCCCCTATAAAGGTTGGGGTTGGAGTATCCCTATGGATGACAAATCATGTTGACAAAGGAAGATTTTTTTCAATCTCGACAATTTTGAAAAGCAGGGTTAGAGTATCCCTTCGAAAGGTCAGGGTTGGAGTATCCCTAAAAGTGACACGTCAAACACTTTTTAGAGAAGTCGAGTTGGAAAACTTAAGTTGACAAAACTTTGTGATTTACGAAATGTGTGAGTGTTTCGATGATTTTTGGCAAAAGAAATTATTGTGAATGAGGATGGTAAATATGTAAAAAAAAAACATGTTTCCAAGGCTGATCGGGGTGATATGGTGACACTCGAATGTCTTAAGACGAAGCTCAGGAAAATAACTCAATTTTGACCATAACTGAAAATCGAGAATAGCATCGCACTATTCCCATTTTTAAATTTGTTCTAAATTGGTTTGAAGGCTTTAGAGGGTGGACAAGATACCGTTAGAAAGTTAACTTGATGACGATCAATCTAAAAATATTCCCAATATCCCAAAACATCACTTTCTAGGGGAATAAATTTTCAAGTTCGGATTAATTTCACTGTTGTTAGAGCATACAAGGGATAAGGTGTGTCAAAATTTGAAAAAACATTCCGAACTCATTTGGTATCAAAAAATTGCAAATAATACCTTTCCGAAAAGGGAATTTCATGAACTTTTTAGGAAAAATGTTGGATGGATTTGGAAAAATTGTTTAGTGGGTCTAAAGGGCCGAACCAGAATGCATTATGTTAACTCCTGGATTCCGGATAGTCTAGGTTTGAAAAATCATAACTCTTTCATCTGGACCGGCAGTGAACAAGACCTCATTTTAAAGATATTTTGACACACTTTCAGAGAAAAAAATTATAAAATTCATGAAAAATCATCTAGGATTTTTAAATGATTTTTAAATTTGTAACAGTGATGCTACTAGCAGGTGACAAAGTGAAGCAGAGGATTTTTCTAATGTTCTCTATGTTTACGGGTCCAAACTTGAGTCATCGACATTCGAACATCCATGACTAAAGGGAAATAGTGGCATGAGCGTTATGAACGCATTTGCATAGCCCTTGAGTGTTTTGGGATGATTAAACAACTCGTTGATCATACCGCTCAACGTTTTGACTTAAAAACAAGGCACAAACATTTCAGGAACAAGTGCTAGGCCATTTTCATTACAAAATCAGAAGATTTGAGCTCGTTTAACCAAGATTCCGAATCTAGAAAACTTAATTTTCCCCAAGATATTTTGCTAACTTTAAGGAAAATGCTAAGTTAATGTTAGTCTTCATTGGTTGAGGTTAACATGCCCAGCTTGGGGAGGTTTAGAAAATCAGTTTTTGATAGCCATCAAACATGCATTTAGACAAGGAGAAGACAATGAATATACAAGGGGATGGCACAAAACATAAATAGGGATGCAAACTTTACCATTGGTCTTGACAAAGAAAGTGTTATGCACTTTGACAAGAACATGTTATGGAAGCTGAAAATGACAATGATTCATGACAAGATGCAAGCTAATGTATAAATATGCTTGAAATATTTTAGGCTAATGATTCATACATGGATTAATCATAACAAGATGCATGGATATTGCATAAAATGCGAGAGCAAGAGCTATCAAAATAATAAGAATGAAATAAGGCATTTTGCACTTCAAAGGGGCATTAAGGCATCCAAATCCTAAACTACCACAACCAAGAATCGCAATAATGCATGATAATCCTAAGAGGGTGATGCAAACATAGAGAGCTCACTAAAATGATGAAGGTGCTGCAAACAGAAAATGAAAGTGATAAAATAAGAAGTTATACCAATAAGAATTCAATTTTGTCCAAATAGTTGGAGCAGCAAAGATGGCTTGAATTTTTCTCTTTTCCTTCTTGTTAATAAGGAAGAAAAAGAGAGAAACAATGAGATTTTGGTTCTAGTATGGATGAAGATGACTTTTAGAATGTGTAATGGTTGGGAATAATTGTTTTGGGGCTATTTTTGGGTGGTGAATGAAAAGCTATGGGATTTTGGTTTTCTTGATGTAAGAATGTGTTTTGGAAGTTGAAAACAAGCTGGAATCTAACCTCTTTAATTGAGATATAAATGGTTCACTTATACCAGCATTTTGAAGGCAGTTTGGAGGTGTTTTTGGTTATTTCTCAAGGGGGACAAAGTGATGTCAACTTGGTGGCTATAGAGTGGTTGTAGGGAGCAACTTGCTGCCAATGTGATGGACATAGGGTGGGTGGTTTAAATGCTGAAATGATTTTCCAGCAAATAGGGTGGCTGATGGTGATCTTAGTTAACAAACTAGGGAGGAGTAGGGTGATCATGTGATATTGACCTTTTTGATATAATTTAGACTTAAAAAAATGTTTTGATTAATTCAAATGTCTAAATTCATAATCTGATATGGGTTTTAATCTTTTTGGATGCAAAGAAATAAGTTAAAATTGAGTTTTGGATCAATGGTAGACGAGTCAAAAATGCCCGGACCGTGGAAAATGGCCTGTATGTATCGATACATTGCAGAATGTATCGATACATTTGGTCCAAAAACCTTAAGTGTATCGATAAAATGAACATTATATTGATACAATGATCATTATATCGATACTATGAACCATTATATCGATACTATGAACCATTGTATAGATGCATGTTGATGTGTATCGGTACATTCCTTTACAGAATGCATGTTTTGGTCTTGGCATTGCCTAGTGTCAATGCATGATCTCCTGTATCAATACATAAGCTTATGTATCGATACATGTGCATAC
This sequence comes from Adansonia rubrostipa, assembly GCA_038381775.1. Classification (NCBI taxonomy): domain Eukaryota; kingdom Viridiplantae; phylum Streptophyta; class Magnoliopsida; order Malvales; family Malvaceae; genus Adansonia; species Adansonia rubrostipa. The sequence continues at coordinate 36,542 of JBBYHM010387308.1, read as the reverse complement.
TGCATCGATACAAATGCGGACATTTCAAATTTTTGGCATGTTGAAGCATTGTATGAATACATGAAAACCATGTATTGATACATTCAAGCAAATTTGTGAATTTTCTCATATCTTTTGTCCCCAAACACCTTGAACTATGTCCTTGGATGCCACATCTTTGCATTTACCTTTGATATGATCCATAGGCCTTCTTGACCTCCTCAAAATACTTTTTCGCTGGGTGACATCGGCCCCTCTCATGTCCATGCCCCAGGTTGCTAAAAAAAACTCGAACAAAATAAGGTGTCTACAATGTTTACAAAAGTTAAAAAAAATTGTTCCAAGGCTAAAGGAACTTGGTCAAATACTTTTGGTGATATTTGGAATGTTTTCCATGTTGATTTTGATGTATTTGATGCTTGATTTTATTATTTCATGTAAGGACCATTTTGCAAAGTTAGAAAAGTTTAGGGACCATTTACTAAAGCATAGCATTTTAGAGTCAAAATGGTTTTTTCCCACATCATATTACTTATTTAGGGTATTTTGGTCATTTAATAATCATTTTAGTCAATATAAAGTAATTAGGACAATAAGAATTAAATTAAAAATTAGGTTTCAAGAAACAAGAAACAAGAATCTAAGAGACTTAATTATTCAAGAACACAAAACAAAAGATCAAAGATTTTCAATCAAAGACTTAAAAAGCAAGGAAACAAGAAGTTTGATCAAAAGATAAAATATGAACAAATAAAGGTTGAACAGAAAAATTAATAGATTAGAATTATAAAAGAAACACAACAACTAGTTTTTTAAAAAACATTAATAAATAGTCTTTTTTTTATGATTATCACTTTTTTATGAATTTTTTCTTTTTTCAACTGTTTGGTAATAAGAATGTAAACAACAACAACTAGATGAATAGAATTGAACTAGGGCTTTACGAAATAAAGGAAAAAAGCAAAAGATTAGAAAAAGATGCAAAACACAGAAATGAAAACCAGGAACATATAATGACTTTTTTATGAAAGATGAAATGAATTTAATAATTAAGATTAAAAAGGATAGGATAAAACCTTATTTGGAGCCCAAGCTCTAATACCAAATAACGCAAACCTCAGAAAGAGTTGTGAAACCCAATGATCGATATTGACTAAAACAAGAATTGCCAAATACAAATTCAAACCAAAAAAAAGGATCATCGATCCATTGCTTATAAAGAAACAAGAACCAATAATATCAAGAAACAAGGATTATTGACCTACTGTTATGAAGAACCAAGAACCAATAATATTAATCGAGTCTGAACTTCAAAAGTTATCAAAACTTGATTGTTCATTGAGAGTTTAATGAAAAATAATGGAGAAAACTTCTCACAAGAAAATCTTATTTGAATTCATAATTATCTTACAATAGGTGTGAAATAGCCTTTAAATAGACCTAGGGTTTCATCTTTAATGAATAAAAGGCCCCTCACTTAAGAATAAAACAAAGAATAACTAAAAAGGACATAAAAGATAATGGAAAGTTGCCTAAAATAGGAAATAAGAAAGTCAACAATCTTAAGTTTCAAGCTAACCTTAATTTCCTAGAACTAAAAGGCATAAAAAAGGAAATTAAATAAAATCAAAGATAATGTTGTCAAAAAAGAAGGTTGACAATCTTGCTCTCTTTTAAAGTTGAAGGAAAATTGATAATCTTGCTCTCCTTTAATGCTGTCGAAAAGGAAAGTTGATAATCTTGTGTTCTTTTAATGTTGGAACCCAAAGGTAAAACATCTATCTTAGGCTTCTTTTTTGTGTATCTACTTCAGCCAAGGTTGGGCCTTCATTAAGCTGCTTACATGTTAACAAAAGGTAGACTTTATGATTTCCTTGGCTAACAAAGCCCACTTTGTTAGAACTTTCTAAGTTCAAGTCTTTGTAATCAATAACCAAGTTGAATATACCTTGCCCTTGCTTTTATGAATGGTCCACCTGGCACATGCAAGTTTTTAAGCTATTATGCATCAACTCCATCTTTACGTTTCAGTTTCTCATCACATCCAAGTATAAACAAGCCATTGTTAGAAAGTTAATTCAATTGCCTTTAAAGAAAAAATACCAAAAAAATTATAGAAAAATCATTTAAGGTTAAAAAATAATTTTTCAAGTTGGAGTCACAATGCTGCCAATATCAAAATAGGGGAGTTTTCAGGTTTAGGGTTTTCTTGGCACATGTCAAGGTATTAGACACATAAATATCCAATAATTAAAGTTTATGATAGTGGAATCATGAATCCATCTAAAGTCTCAAAGATTTGGGCAAATCAACAACCTATTACCTATGCCATCTAGTCTTAACACAAAGGCTTAACACCAAAACATTTAATCAAACATATGGTAAACAAAAAATTTTAGAAGGCTAAAAATAGATTTTATTTTGCCTCATTGGGCCATGAATCCAAACATGTAATCTTGATTTTTCCTAAAGATCATAAGAGTGGTTTGTTAGAAAAACCTAGGCCAACATTAATCTCATTTATTGAAATTATGTGAGCATAACTTGGGGGGTTTATATAAACAAAACATGGCAGCAGACACAGCAACGATAAGGTATTAACAAAAAAAAGCATTTTAAATAATTAAAACATCCAAACATGACATTAAATGGCAAAGATATGCTGAGCATTAATAAAATAACATTTTTAATAAGGAGAAAATTCTAAAAATGCAAGAAATGTATGAATAGATGTACATTCAAGGACATGTTTGTAATGACATGGAAGATGATATGAACGTGGAAAGAACTATTTTTATGGCATGGAAAACATGGTGAATAATTTTTCAGAACTAAAAACATGATCTTTTTCTTATAAAGCCAACATAAAACATTTTAAAGCTTAAGAAAACATTAAAACTTCTTGAAATATCAATGCGTCATTAGGATTAAACATGGATGTAAAACTCTTATTAATACAAGTTAGATAAAGCTAATGGAAAATGACATGATCAAGCTTACTCAAATATGGATCATTAAGGATCAATATTTAAGGATCAAGCATGGATGTAAAACTCCTCTTAATGCAAGTTAGCTCAAGCTTACTCGAATATTTCCTTCGGATGTAAAAACATGGTCATTTTCTCATCAAGACAACACAAGACATTATGAAGCTCAAGAAAACATTAAAGCATCTTGAAATACCAATGCTTCATTAAGGGTTAAACATGGATGTAAAACTCCTCTTGATGTAAGTTAGCTAAAGTTGATGTAAAATGACATGATCAAGCTTATTCATAAAATGGCATGAAGCAAGCTTGATGCAAATAAGTAAAGAGAAAAAGGTATAAAATATACCAACAAAGCTTGTAAAACTCATTTTTCTCTCTATCAACTTAAAGCTGAGATTTTTGTCTTCCTTTTTTTTTGGTTTTTAGCTCACTCTTTTTTCCTTTACATGCTATAGATAACTAGAAATAGTGGTAAAAATGAGCTTTTAAGTATTACTATGGATAGAGAGAAGTCTGGTAGGGTAGACAAACAGGAAATAAGGGTTTTTGAGGGCACCAATGAGAGTTACAAAAATAAAAAGTTTTTAAAAATATGGTATGTTGTATTTATTGTTGAGCCAATGTTGGCTTTTTTATAATTAAGTGTCCGTCAATGATTTTGGAGCCAAAATAAGAGCATTATAGAGTTTTCTACTTACACCATAGAGTAGTTTTATGTATGCTCAAAACTCTTGATTTTCATTAGCTTTGGTGGCCAAGGTGGTGAAGTAGACTACTTTATGCGGTCTATAAATAGAAAAAAAATCTAATCATGCCCCTAAAGAAGCTATGTTTTCCATGAAACATCCTATTTCCTAGTTATTTTAGGCCTCAAAAATTGATTAAATCCATTCTAAGTCTAATGATAAGGCTAGTTTGAATTTGAGTGAATTTTGGAATCAAAAGTGTAAACAAACTCATGTTTTGAGTAATATTGTATAAGAGGAAAATGGCAAGAGTTAGTTAAAAATGCCCAAATGTATCTATACATTTGGGCAAAAACCCAAAATTTATCAATACAATCACATATGTATCGATACATTTGGACCAAAAGTTAAGTTTTAGCTATTGCCAAGCATTGTATCAATACATTTGCCTAATGTATTGGTACATGCCACATTAGTATTTATACAACTTAGTATTTTTGAACTTGGCGACATGGCAGCTTTGGTATCGATACCTTAAGGCCATGTACCGATACAATTAAGTAAAAATGTACACTTTATATGCCTTTGGTTTCCTGAACATCTTACCTTAGCTGGGAATGAAGGGAACTAGATCATGCTAGCCTATTTGAGATTTGTTGATGCCTTGAAATGCTTATATGAAGGTTCAAACAAAACTCGGAGTTTACACAGTTACATTTTTTGGAGGAACAATTTAAGCTCGTTTTGAAAAGCAATACAACAATTTAAGCTCAACATAACAGTTTAAGCTCTTGCTTAGAAGCATTATTTTATTTTGAAAAAATATTGAAGCTCATGTTTAGAAGCAACATAATAGTTTAAGCTTTGGCTTAAAAGCAATATTTTTCTTAGGAAATTATAGGCACCTAATTTTGTCCAAGCTTTTTCCCCAGTAGTCCTAAATATCTGACATTAAAAACCTAATAACCGTCATGGTAGAGGTCAACCTCTTACATGTGGACTGTGCATTTTTAAGACCAAGTTAGTCACGACTAAATGGCCCTATATGCGGGTGATGGAAAAGTTCCAATTTTGAGGATCGTAAAGAACAAATCTTGGATAAAAAAATAAATATTCAAGAGAAAATTTAGTTTTTAAATATTTCCTTGTCAAATTTTGGAATTCATTTTTGCATATGAAGTTATGATCAAATTTCCTTACTTTTAAAACTTTTTTAGAAAATTTTCATGAGATTTTGAAAATCAACTATTGTATATTTTCTCTGATACTTGTGTAGTTTTTAAGCCGATACACAACATGAAAAAAATTTATAATTGCATTTTATGCCATGAGGTGTCAAATTGTTAAATTTATTCATTAATTTTGAACTTTTCATAGTACTACGACTGTCATACTCATGAAATTTCTTTGATAAAATTTGTATCTGAATTTGAGATTTCATCTTTATTATTTTTGTTGATTAGTATTTTGAGTAATGTGTTGGATTAATGAATTTGAAAGTATTTTTGAAATTTTCTCAATTCCAAAATATAAACTTTTGTCTTATCTAAAAAATATTTCTGTAGAATTTTTTAGAGTCTAGAATTTTAAATTTTTTTATATATTTCAATAAAAAAAACTTAGATTAGCTTTTTGAAATTCCAAATCATTTTTATTAAATATCAATTTTTTTCATAAGATTTTTTGCTTGAAAATTTTTATAAGTTTAGGATTTTTAATTATCTTTTTCTGGCATATAAAATTTATCAAAAATTTCTTTTGCAATTCTTATATGAAAATTTTATTAATTTTAATTTTTAATGGGCTAAAATTTATTTTTTCCATTTCATAGACCTTAAAACCTGTTAATTTTCCTTACAGGCCCAATAAACACATTAACTTTCTAACAAACCCTACGAACCCATTTTTGTTTTCCAACAAGCCCAGAAAGCTTCTTTGGATGAAATTTTTAATTAAATTTGCTATGTGAAATATTATTTCTTAAACACATATAATTTTTAATTTGTTGCAATTTAGTCTATATAATTTATTTTTATATAAATTAGATTTTTTCTTATCTTATCTTATCCTCATGTTTCTGGATAATGATGTCATGCATGATGATTCATGCAAAATGACAAAATTATTTAATTAGGCTTTATCTAAATTCACAAATATCTTATTAATGGATAAAAACCAAAAAAAAAAAATCAAATAAAACAGAAAAAGGCCAAATTCAGTTAAGAAAGGCTTTATCCCCCTTGTGTGTAAACCTCTCCCTTATAAATAGGGGAAGAAGTTTGAAGAAAAGTTTAATGGCTTCCATGGAAAAAATAGGTATTTTTCTTAAGAATTTTTAAGTTTTTTTTTTCAAGTTTTCAAGATGTAAAGGGAGTTTTACTTGGAAAAACTTTGATTTCTATTCATTTCCATCATATTTATTCCTTTTTATGAGCTTGATTATCACCTAGGCTTATGGATTTTGATCCATTTTGAAAGGCTAAGTGTTGAAAGCCATGAACAATTTTCTTGATTTAATTGTTAAATTTGATATTTCTTAAAAAATATTTGATTTCCATCAAGGAAATATGTTTTTTTATATGTTATGTATTTTGTCATGTAGATATGTACATGATTATGCTATTTTCCTTGGCATTTTCGTGTGAATATTTGATAAATTGTGCTTATATGTCAATGCTTGGATGATTTTTTATTTGTTCACGATGATTTAAGCTTGATAGAAATTAAAATATGTGTTTATATTGAAACATAAAATTTTTTTTGTTATGTTATGCTTGGCCAAATATAATGGTGACTTTTGATGGAATTTTGTTTCTAGTTTTTGTGATATTCTGGGCTATTTTACAATATTTGGAAGTTTAAAGGTCTAAAAATAATTTTCTTAAAATTTTGTAAGGTCTTGGACAGACACATCCAAGTTTAGCCTAATCCTAAAAGTATGATTTAGTGAAGTTTTTGATCTTTTTGGTGTTACTTTGTAATTATGTAAAGTCTATGGACTAAATTGCAAAAATTGAAAAAATTTTCTATCGCCATATAATTTGGCTAAAAGCTTTATAAACCTTTAGGTGTGTTTTACATGTATTTTAAACATGTTTAAACATGAAGGCCTTTTAATAATTTTAAAAAGTTTAAAGGTCTATTTGCAAAATTTGAAGAATATTATTCCAAAGCCATAGGTACTTGGCTAAACGATCCTTATGATATTTGATAAATTTTCCATGTTGATTTTGATGTGTTTAATGTTTGACTTTGTAATTTACTTCATGTAGGGAGCATCTTAGATAGTTAAAAAACTTTGGAGTCCATTAGGAAAGCTTGCATTTGGAGGATTAAAAAGGTTATTTCCTACATCAAATTACCTATTTAGGGTATTTTAGTCATTTAGAAACATTTTTTTAGCATTTTTAGTCATTTTAGGGCTAAAATGCAATTTTAAGAAACCTAAAGAGCTATTGGCAATTTCTGCATTTTAGGTCATATTTAATGTTAAAGCTACCCATTTAGGGTAAAATTGTTATTTCATATCATTGTCAAGTCCTAGGGTGCCAAGTTACTTATATGTCAAAGGTACACCTCAAGGCATTTTAGTAATTTATCTTAGAACAGAGTCCTTTATGATCACTATGATACTTCTATATCAAAGGTGCATAATAGGGATAGGTTTCTATTTTGATGAAGTTATCAAGTCCTTTAGGGATACCAAGATACTTTAATGCCAAAGGTAGACCTTAGGGACATTTTAGTAATATGCATTAGAAACAAGTCCTATACGATCACCGAGATACTTCCATGTTAAGAGTTCACATAGGAATAGGTTTGTTTATTTATGAAATTATTACGTCCTTTAGGTTATCGAGGTACTTTCACATCAAAGGTAGACCTTAGGGATATTGCAATAATTTTACCTTAGAACCGAGTCTTTTAAAGTTACTCAGATACTTTCATGTCAAAAGTATACTTTAGAGGATATTTTGGTCTCTTTGACTAAATCCAAGACCTTAGAGTCTAGTTTAGTACTTTTCATTGAAACTGGTCTTATAGGACAAATTTTTACTATTTCTTATAAAATTGAAGTTTTAAAATTAAGGCAATGTCTACGAATTAAAGTAGTACATGGAATTTCTCCCAACATATGGAAGAAATTTCATGAATTATTTTAATCATGACATATCCCTTTAAAAGTGAGAAAATCTAGATTTCTAAATTTCGTAAAAATAAAAACTTTTTTGTTCCTTTGGTCCTCCGGTGGGGTGCAAAAGATATTTTGATTTCTAAAACTTTTCGTATTCCTTCAGTCTTTTAGTGGGCTGCAAAAGATATTTTAATTTCTAAAACCTTTCATATTCCTCTGACTCTCCGGTGGGGTACGAAAGAGAATGATAAAACCTTTTGTGTTACTTCGATCCTACGATAGCATATGCAAGATATTTTAGTTTTCAAAAATATTAAAAACTGAATTTTCTTGAACGAAATAATAAATTTGTTTCATAAAAATTTTGTTTTGATATATGAGAATTATAATTAAATACTAAATTTTGAAACTGAATAACGATCATAATTTAACACGTCATTAATAAGATATTAATTATCAGGTATCATGAAATAGATTGATCCTTACTCATGATTGTAACCGACTCCTGGATCTTTTCATGTGATCTCTAGCATTCATGTAAACCCTCGGAGTTTATTTTTATAGGTTTCGTAACCCTTGAAATACGAACTTTGATAAGTGACCAATCTTACCTTGCTAAACTAGATTGTTGATGATTCCAAAATAAATGGTTGTTTTATAATGACTATTTTAGGATAAGTCAAATGAATAATTTATCTCGATGACTTAGTCCCCAAAGGAAAAATAATAATGATATGGCCCTTGAAATAAAAAAAATAATGATATATATATAGGAATAAGAGGTACAATCTTCTTTTAAAGATGGGCTAGTTAGAATTCTATCCAGACCATGTTGCAACAGCAATTTACACTCATGCTTAAGAGCAATACTGTTTAAGAATTTTTTGTTTGAAGCATGATAATGCTTTCAAAACTTTGCTATACGCAAGTTCACATTATCTTATCTTTAATGATTTTCTTGTATTGCCACTTTATTTCCTTTTGCTTTAACTATTCAATTCTTCATTATCATTAATATGATAACAAGTCACAGAAACCAAATCTTCTTCTCCAACAAAGTCGGCATGTATTAAAGTAACTAGCATTCTTCACTTTCTTTAAAATAAATTTTCATGGCTTGATGACATTATTTTCCCTAAAAAAAATCTTCTTCTCTAAACAAAGTCAGAATGTATTAAAGTAACTAGCATTCTTGACTTTCTTTGAAATAAATTTTCATGGCTTGATGGCATCATTTTTCCCTAAAACACCTTTAGCTTTAGAATTTTGGATGGTTGTTTAATCATCTTGGTTCTAATGGGCACCTTTAGAAGCTTGGGATAATTCTTTTTTTAATCTCATCCGCTACGACTAAAGTCCAATCATCATTATATTTATTATCTTTTTGAAGCAAATGATTAGCTTTGGAGATTTACTATCATACTTGTGCTTAAAGCTAGGATGATAGGATCAAAAAAGCTAAACTTTATGGTTCTATCCAACAATTTGATTAGGAAACTATGCTAATTAATGCCATATTTAATGACCCTATTTCTTATTCAAAGTCGATCTTCCCATTTTCATAGTGTTACATGATTTTGTCAATTAAAATAAAGCATTTTTTAGAACAGTGGCTAACTAAATAATGGTACTTGCAATAATTGGGGTCATCTACTTTATCAACAACTTTACGTCGCTTCATCTATGGCAATTAAATTAGTTTACTCTTAAAAAGTTCTTTAAATATGTTTGAAAAAACAAATCTAGAAAAGGATACTACTTTTCTTTCTTTTCTTTCAAAGTAATTTTATTTTTACATTTAGCTTGGGTAAAAGTAGATTTTGCCTTTTGAGATTTATTTGAGTTGGTAGATATCTTAAGAAGCTTGATGCTTATAGCGTTAGGTTAATTATTTTCTCTATTAATGGTAAAGGTTTTGTCCCTGAGTGAGTGTTTCATGTTTTTATGCCTTTCTTTGGCTATTGGGTAAAAGGCCTTTAATTTTAAGCAACTGTCATACTCAACTCCATGTCATGAGCATCAATAACTAATTATTCGAAGGTCTTAGGCTTATTGCCTTGAGGAATATAAAGCATGCGTTAGTTTATCCCTTGGGTAAACATGTCAAGGGAAAATGACTAAGATAATTTTTCCTTATAATTAAGGCTCAAATTCCTTCAACTGTGGATATATCAATAACTAATTCATCTTTACATTGGCATAAGCTTGCAAATCCAATCATGCTAACTATGGAATAAGTGTTGTAAAATCGATTATGAATTTCATGCTCAAGTTGTTCTTAACTATCAATCATCCAAGGCTTAAGATCAATGTTCCAACCAAAGGCATTACCTTTCAATGATCAAACAAACTACTTCACCATGAGATCTTAATCAGTGATTACATCATTACAGGTTTCTATAAAGCACATGCTATTAGAGCTTCAAGGGTTGATTTCAAGCATCTTTAGACAATCAATCCTTTGAGAATATAGCTACCATCTGCATGAAGGCATAACACTTTTAGCCTAATCTTTGATAGCTTCTTTGATAAGCTCTTTTAGTTGATTAGAATAAACTTTTAAAAGTTTTTCTTCAATAATTTTTGATAAAATTCCACCAATCATGAAAAACTTAATGTTGATTTTGGCTTGTAGCAACACGGTTGATTCCACTTAGGCTTTCAATTCTTTCCATCATGAAAGCAATTTGGTCATCCTTTTGATGGCTTCTTTGACACTTGTTACAAGGGATTCCATAAATTTTGCAAGAAAAGCCATTTGTTCTTCAAAGGAAGTAGCGTCAGTTGTCATCACAACCACAACATCCAAATTTGAGAAAAGCATTGACAAAGTAATGCAATAAGTGTTTTCTCCTTTAACTTTTGAGTTAGAGAAAACTTGAGATTTGTATTATTGAAAATTTTCATTTGAGGGGCTATTAGAATTTGAAAGCTTGAACTTTGAACCGAAGAGATGAAAAGTAGAGATTTTCCCACCAAGCATGCTAGAAAATTATAAATTTCATCTCGGAAAAATGATCGAAAATTTAGAGGCAAATAAAAAACTTTATTTATCAAACTTTGAGAGTTACAATTATTGTATATTCTTTAATTAAAGTAATCCTTTGATTCATTTCTTCAACAAAAGCTTGATCCAAAGGTCTTTAAGCTTAATCTTGAATCAAAACACTTCATTTCAAAGGTCTTTTAGGTTTGATCTTGAAAACATGATTCGCCTAAATTTTACTCTTGATGAATTCTTTATAGACACTTATTTCTGTCTGAGTTTAAGATTGTCTTTAATTTTAATTTAGTCTTAATTTTTAAGTTATATTAATTTTTAATTTTAAAAAACGCAAAAAATTAAAAATTAAAATTCAAAATAGGTGATTTTTTATGCAATTTCATGTATGTTAAGGCCATTTAGTCATTTCCCATTATCTAAGGAATTTGATGTAATTTCAAATATTCTAGGGTCATTTAAGTCATTTTCCATGATCTAGGGACCATTTCATAATTCTCATGCATTTTAGGTAGGCTATTTTTTATAAGCTAGGAGTATTTTGCAAAGTTCATGCATTTTAAAGCCTTTTAGGGTTAGTTTTGTACTTTTCATCAAAATCAACCAAAATAGTGCTTTCTAGGGCTACCTTTCGTACTTGCCATCAAAACCAATCCAAATGTTTCTAGAGTTATGCGAAGATTTTTGTGTAGATGCATAGTCTTTAAAATCTTTTTCCTAATAATATATATTTGTTGATTATAATATATTTTTCAAAAATCTAAGGCAATATCTCTTAGTTAAAAGAGTCTATAGATATGCTTCTAGTATGCAAAAGTTATCTCATTGATTGTTTTAAACAAAGTAATATATTCTTTAAACAAATCAAAAATTTTGATTTTTTTATGAAATAAAACTTTCTATGCCTTCAAGTTCTCTAAAAGGGTGCAAAAAATACTTTGATCTTTAAAATGTATAGAAACCTAATTTAATTAGAATTAAATAATAATATTAGTTTTAAAATAATTTTGAAAATATGATAATTATAATTAAATATCCAAAATTAGAACTGACTTTAGTCAAGATTTAAGATAGCATGTAATTAATAAGTTTCAATTTATAGGCATGTGGAAGGGACATGTCTCACTTCATGCGTAACTGACTCCCGAACCTTTTTCATATGAATCTCAAGTTATTAATTGAACTTTATAATAAATTTTTAAGGGTTTCATTACCTTCAAAAGATGAACTCTAATATGTGACCAATCCCACCTAGTCGACATAGATTGGTGGCAACTCTAAATCAAATGGTCATTTTGTAATAACCACTTAGGGTTAAGTCAAACAAGCAACTTGATCCAGCAATTAGTTCCTGATAAAAAAATGCAAAAATAAAGAAACTTATTTGTAGAAGCCTAACATGTCAAAATCATATTTGGCACTTTACAACATTACTAATTTGATTAAGTTTGGTATATGTTTGATGTAATAAGCATGAAATTTAAGGTATAGTGATGTTCATCATCATTTAGTATATTGGGTCATGTTGATATGGAAATGCTATGATCTTGTGCTTCTTTGATTCTTGATAGTTTAAATGGGTTTACTGCAAGTTTAATGCAATGAGGATAAATCATAGAAGCGTGGACTTTGGTTATTTTCTTATAATAGATTCAATTAGGATGCTTTGTTTATGATGATCTTGTGTTAGCCTTGTTATTTTGTGATATTGGATGAGTTTGCTATGTGATTGATATTATTGTTGCTCACCTAATTGGCAAAATTAATTTTCTAAAACTTTTCCATGATTAAGCTAGAGTTGGCTGAATTAATAAGCCAACCATAGTTTATGTTTTTAATGCACATTTCATTATAAAAACTTGGGACATATTAAATTTAATCATGCTTAGATAACGCTGGCTGAGGCCACAATAAATTGGTTTAAAGTTTTTAAATTGATTTTGAGCTGGAATATGTATAGCCTTATTGATGAGCTTTGGGTAGTTATAATTGGGTAATGGATTTAGTATATGCCTTAGAGCCAACTGGCTTAAATGAGGCATATATTAGTTAATAATACTAAGCTAGCACTTAGTTTAATAATACAAGGTTTTTCTTCATGCTAGTAGTATGATTGACAATCACGAACTACTAGTTTGATGAAGCCCATAAAATACATTTGACCTTGCTAAAAAATTATAATGAGTTACAATTATGAGATCCTTATGCATCAAAGCCCATGAAATACAAGGTTTTCCTTTATGTTAGTAGTATGGCTGACAATCATGAACTGCTACTTGGATGAAGCCCATGAAATACATTTGACCTTGCAAAAGAATTGTAAGAGTTACAATTATAAGATCCTTATGCATCAAAGCCAAGATAGGGCATTTATGCCTTCTTACTTTTAAAGTAAGCAATCTATCTTATAGGTTATACTTGGGATGGCATGTGGGTGCTTATTTTATGGAAACAAGTTCATTGAACATGGCTTGTGTAAGAACTTCATTTGGTGTTATCACTCAAGTGTCTATGGAAATATCCTTACATACCATTCATGTAATTATTCTTTTCACTTGTGATACCAGGTATCTTGTATAGGGAATGTTATACTTAAAAATCATCACAAATGAGTTCATAATAGATGGACGCCAAAGGTAGGGTGGTATTAGGTATGACATAAAGCATAAGAAGGTGGATGAGTGATCATGAGAAGTTCACTATTCCTAATGACATCAAAGACATATCTCATTTGTTCTTGGCTTCAATTATCTTGACAAAGTCATTGGCTACAAGAACTAATATGGATTGAAATATGAGTAGACATTGCACCATGCTCATGGTCTTTTGGGGATATTTGGTGAACGGGCTGAATTACACTATCAAGCTAGTTATTGAAAGATTTTTCCAACATACTGACTCTTTAACAGTTAGGTGATCATGATAGGTTGCTTGATCCCACTCTTGATCTATGAATATAGTTAATTAGATTAATTATATACATTGCCAACATGTTGGGGGACCTAATGGGTCACACACAATAAGATGATCTATCGGATTAAATCCAAGATTTAATTAAGTATAAGTTAATTAAATAAAAGAAAAAATGTGGAAGACTTGGATGAATTAGTTCATTTAAGTATTATTGAAGATATAAATTAGATTTATGAAATCTAATTAGAGGTGTCTTAATATGGCAATAAAGAAAAGAATGTCTAATTGAGATTATGTCTAATAGTAGGGTTTTTGAGTCAGATAATTATTTTTAACAAATTAAATAATTATTTGATAATTATTTAATAGTATTTACATGAAGTAAAATTGTCTTACTTAGGTGAGAATTTTAATTAAGAATTAAATATTCTTGTATGTAAATAGGGGCTACCAACCATAATTATTAAGTAAAATGGACTTTGTTTTGAACAAAACCTATTTGGACTTTATATGAGTTAGGAGCAGCACTAATGGGCCTCATTGGTGTTGGATTAGGCGAAGGTATTAAAAGTTTAATGCTTGGGCCCAATCATAAATGGACTAGGTAAAAAGAGTTTCACTTAGACCCCTATGATAGCACTATCTATGGCGCCACCCATTGGGTTTGATAATATTGGGCTTGGTTAATGATAATTCTATAAAATAGAGTTATTTAATCTCATTATGCATATTAAATTAGCTAAGTCTTAAGGATTTTTATTTAAATTTCATTTATCTTTAATAGTTATTAATTTAGTATTATGTTATTTAAATTTTGTTTATTTTTAGTAGTTTTTAATTTAGTATTATTTACTTTCCTTATATTTTAATTACTTAGTTATTTAAATTTTTTTCATTTTTTTAGGTTAAAACCCAAAAGAGTTTCTAAAAGTGCAACCACTTAATGAAAAATGAAAGTGGACTTAATCAAGCAAGGTGGTTCCAAGTTGGCAATTTCCAAAAACACATGCTCAAGTTACTCAAGTTATTTGTAGCTCAAATGTCTCTACTCTAGGGTTTTGCCTATAAATATGATTCTTAAGATTAGGTTTTGAGACGCATTCCTAGATATTTTAGAGCTACTATTTTTTTTTAAAAAAAAAAAGAGAAACTGTCAAGATTTTGCAATGAAAGAAAGATTAAAGAGTTGAAGACCAAGATTTAACAACTCTTAGTTTTTTTCTTTTCCCTTAATCTTGTTATCTTTATTATAATATTTATGATGGTGAAACTTCATTATTTTATGTTTTCTTTAATCAATATGAGCTAAATTTATTTTTTTAAAGATTACAGTAGAACTCAACTTGTAGTTTAGATTGTTTTATTTTTCTTTTCTTAATTTAATAACAATTGAGTTGTTTGTTCAATCTTGTTCTTAATACTTGTAGTTGATTGGCCAGCAATTAGATTGACTTGGTAACCTTAATGAACTTGAAAAAGAGAATTTTTTATTTAGACATGGATTGAATGACATATGTTTCATATTCATTTATTGGGATGAATTGATCTGCATGTTTGATATGAATATACAACCATGCCATTTGTAACCAAATTATAGTCTAAGCTTAATGAGTTTCTTTTAATTCAATTTGCATAGGAATATAGTAAATTACTTTCAAAAGATATTTTTATAAAACCATCAGAACATACTTATAAATAAATCAGAACTCTAGATTAATAACTCATTATCATTAGTCAAGTTAAAAGGGTAAAATAAATTCAAATGAAGTGTTAAAGAAACTTGTAATCCTAGGTTTTCATCATTGATTAAGTAAACCTCATTTAAATTTCTTTGTTATCTAGTTAAATTTAATTGGTTAAATTAACTTAATTTAATTTTAATTTTAATTTTAATTTTAATTTTAATTTTAATTAGTGCTCTTTTAATTATTTGTTTGAATAAGATTAAATTGTGTTAATTTTAGTACTTAGCAAATTTAGTACAATTCCTCGTGGTAATGATACTCTATTCATCACTGTATTAATTGTTGCAATACATGCACTTACGTGGTAGAAATTTGACAACAGTTGGCCTATTAGTTAAGCACAACCTAATTTTAGATGTATAAATATACATCTATCAAAGTTTTGGGCAGCTATTACAGTTTTTGGCTATCAAAAAAACCCTAGGCGCCATATCCTTAAATGCCTAAGCCATGATTGGCACAAACTTACTCTCCTTACACCGATAGTGTGTCATTTACTCATTTGATGGTCTATAATCATTCTTGATCCCGAGAAAAGTGAAAAAAATATATTTAGCACTTTTGAGTGTAGATGATGGTAATAGAAGGCAAGAAACCATTATTGCCACGTCCTTATAGGCTCCCTATATCATTGTCTCACACCTTTACAATTTTGTTGCTACTTCCTAGAATTTTTCTTGGTTACGTGTGAGAGAAAGAGAGTAGCTACTTCCTACCTTTTAGTTAAGGCCTTTCAAGCCTTCTACTTAGCATCGGAGAACCATTTGAGCATTGTGAAGGCTCTAACAGACATTTATTTGGATTAATGTTAGAGGCAGGATGCTTGTGCTACTTGCAGCCTAAAAAAAAAAAGATTAAAGTAACTAACCTCTTGGCAACAATCATGAAGAGATAGTCACACTCAGAATTGCGAGTCATTGAATAGGTAAGGTCTCTATCAAATTTTTGTTTTAAACTATAATCTAAGATCCAAGGAAATCTACGTATATCTTTATTTACTTTTGTTTGCGTATATTTAATACGTTTAAATATTTCATGCCTATTTATAATATGAATATGCCTAAACTTTCCTTCAGTAGAATGAGCATGTTTAGCTACTGATTTAAAGCCTATTTAGCCCCACTGGAAAGGGATTCCAATTTCTTAACAATGCTTAGAAAATATCTTTAAAAGGGGAAGAAGTATGGCCAAAAATTGGAAAGTATTTGAATATTCTATGACTTCTTTAGAAAATTCAATTGGATTGATTATGTGAGTAGTGTATAGTTTAAGTGCAAATTAAATTAGGCTTAAGATAGACCTACTAACACACCATACCTAGTTGTTAAAAAGGTTTCCAATGGTTAATGGTGTAAGCAGATATACTTAAAATGATCATGCAAGCATAATTATTAAGGAAATAGCATTTGTATGCCGACTCTTTTTTCTATTTTTGTTCAACTCTTATTTGTCACCTGTAAATCTCATCTTTGGTGTCCTTTGTGCTATTTTCTTAAATCTTCCATCTAATCTTACACCTTTCATCTATGGACATTCAAATTTCCGCAAACCAAACTCAAATGTCAAAGATAGACCCATAAAGCCAAAAATGCCTATTCCCTTGTTTTGGCTATTGCCACTTGTGACTAAACTTGATTACAAAAATGTTTTTAGCCATAAATGATTTTTTGGGTATTTTATGGTATCTCTAAGGTAAATTACTTTGAGTTAGGTTTTCAATGGTATGTCTTACATGACTTTCGAAGTCTGTTTAAATAGGTAATGAATTTTTGTTCATTCATTATACTAAACACTTACATCTTGCAGTCAAAGCAAGTGGTATCCCTTTTAAGTATTTTTTGGGTATTTTGGGTATTTTTAAATTAAACTACATCAAGTTAGCTTTCTAATGGCATATCATACGCTCTATTCTGAGTCTGTTTCAAAAAGTAATGAATTTTTTCCCATTTGCTGTGTGGATCCCTTTTATCTTGTAGTCAAAGCTAGTTGTTAAAAAAAATTTCAGCCATTTAATGATTTTGTTTATTTTATGTTATTTTTAAGCGGAACTTTATTGAGTTAAATTTCCAAAACATATAATCTAAACTTTCAAAGTCCATTTAATTAAGAAAATAATTAGGAAAGTATGCTAGGTGTAGGCTATCCTCTATTTTGGGAAAAGTTAAAAATTTTATGTCACCAACTTTCGAGGTGTTTAGATACCTTAGAATAGGCATTGGTTTGCACCACTATTAGATGTTAGAAGGTATTAGAATGCCAAGTCATAGGTAACTAAAGGCTCATCTCAAGGCTTGCATTTTCTTGAAAAAATGATTTAGCCTTGTTTTATAAATTCCTCTTGATGTCAATTACGTTTTTCTCATTTTCTCAAAAACTTTAGAAAACTACCTTATTTTGCTACATTTAATGCATTATCCGCTAGTTCTCGTTTCTTTTGTTTTCCAAAACTTTTTTTTTTTTGAAAATTTATTGTACTTTGTTAAATTTTTCTCAAAACTCTTATTCTTTAACCATGATTTGAGTCAAGCTTGTCCCTAGCCACTATTCGTTTTGTTTTAGTATTTGAGGTTCTTATAAAATACATTCCTAATCAACCTTATTTTATTATTGTTGTTTATATTATGAATTATTGATATGAATTATATGTTGCGATTAATCTCTCTCATATTAATATCTAAAATGACTTAAATGCATTCATGAAAATCCAATTTTTGATTCTTAAAAATTCTAGGCCATTTTCTCACATTAAAATCTTATTTCAGATCTTTTACAATTCTACCAAAAAAAGATGTTAGGATTTGCATTTAATTCAAAAATAACCTTTTTAAAAATCAAACTAGGAAAATAGTTTCAAACTCAATAAAATTTTGCATTTTTAAATCCATTATTAATTTAGGTTAGGAAATTTTTGTTTCAATAAATTTGAGTTATTTATTTTAAATTCATTATAGCATTTTTGGGGATTATGACTAAATATCAAAATTAGAACCAAGAAATCTGAACTTAAGATAATATATTGTTAGATAGTACCTAATTTACGACATTATAGAGGTGCTAATTCTCCTTTCGTAACTAACTCTGGATCCTATTTTTTTCATTGGTTTTTGATGTAGACAATAAAATCAATACTTTTAAAATAAATTTCAAAATTATAAGGAATTGATTTTAATAGGTGCCTAGTCACATCTAGCCCAAAAGGATATCTAGCTCAGAAAGATCAATGACAACTCTAATTTCATGGTTGTTTCATAGTAACCATACGAAAAAGTTGGATGAGCAATTCATTTCAATAACTGAGCCCTACTCTGAGTGAAACGGATTTTTCTACTCTGATATGTTAGGATTCGCATACTGGCATATTATAACAATCATATATAATGTTATCGATTTCACATAGTGATGCATAATTTAATTGAAAATTCCCTAATTAGAAATTTCAATTGATAGATGACAAATTGTGAATGGTCCAAAATTTTCTCCTTCTACGATCACCTCTCTCCTTCTATTTTCTCTTTTTTTTTCAATTATTTCAATCAAAAGTCCTTTTTACCTTTACTAAAAGATAAAATATGACAAAATTTCTAATTTTTCAAAAAATAACCAACTGAATCCTTTAAGACTCATTTTTAATATAAATAGATTAAGCAAGATCTATCAATATATGAAAAAACTTGATAACTCCAACTTTCCTATACCTATTATAACACACATAAATTAAGTTTTAGATCCCACTATCAAACCCTATAATGTTCTTTAGTACTAATAGAATCCAATCGCACTAGAAAGGTGACTGAGCAAACCATATAAGATAGCAATTTCCTTATCATAAGAAAAGCAAAATAAAAAATCCCCATTGGATTATATTAGTCCATTGGGACCTCAAAATTTTTCCAAATCCCAAGTACCCCATATTTCGCTTTTAATCTTTAGTGTTTGGTATGGGTGATCTCTTTATAATCAAAAGAATTCTAATCACTTTGATTAGGTCATTGTACTTGATAGTAACTTGAGAATATTACATGACAATTATCTTAGGTCATTTAGAGCAATTAGACAACCTATTGTGAAGTAATATGAATCCCATACAAAAGGTAAGAAAGTTTTATCACCAAAGGAGCCAAAGTTGATCTAATCACCATGATTAGGTTACTGTGTTTGGTAATAACTTGGAAATCCTATATGGTTGCGATCTTAAGTCATTAAGAGTGATCAAGTCACCTCATTGTGGAGGTGATCTGAATCTCATCTAAAACAATAAGAAAATTTTATCACTGAGGGAGAGTGATATTCAAAATTATTTTAAGGCAAATTAACCCTCAAAGTGATTTCCACAAAAATATATTTCTCTACAAAAATTTAATTTTAATAAACAACTCTCCATTTTTAGTCATCTTATAAAAGATAACTTAAGTGATTATTAGATATGTTAATAACATTGAATTTTACGTTTCAAAATTGATTGATTTTTTCTAATTTTCTAAGGAATAATAAATTCTTATTTTATAAATTTCTCATTCAATAAAAATTGAAATTGTAGTTTTCATCAAATAATCTTATTATTAATAATAAGTTTATTTAGAGTGTTGTATATTCAATAATTTTTTTATACAATACCAAATGTAGTGATTTATAATATTATACTAAAAATAGTAATTTAAGATAAGTAGTGATCAAATGACTGCAGTGATGTTATCACTATGATAATTAGATTACTGTTATGATGTTAAAAACAATACCAAACATTGTTCTTCTTTTTTCCTTGATGAATTTTATTTTGCTCTTTGGATTTTTGCCCATTAATCTTAAGACGAAGGGCTGAGGCTGCGTGATCTTTTTGGGCATGTGTGTCAATTACTGGACAGGTATTCTGCATATTTGGAGCAGGCTTCTGGGCATTTTCATATTGCCGGCCCCACTAATTGTTGGGCTCCATATTTACTTAAGTTGGTCCAATTCTCAGAATTTATTGGGTGAAGAAATCAAATCATAGCAGTGAAAAGAATTTTAGTTGAGTTTAAACCAGACTTGTTGAAGGGCTAGTTAGTTCGTTTGGTCTAATTTAAAGTTGATAGAGTTTGGAATTAGTTTTTTTCTAGTGATTTGGATCTGTCAAGTTGGCTTCAGTCACTGTTTATATTACAAATAAAAACTTTTTATTTAAATTTGATCATAAAATGTATAAATAAATATTAATATAAAATAATTTTTTAAATTTTTAAATAGTATATTGAATTTACGGGTCGAGTGGGATTGAGACAAGAAATTCAAGCTTTTTCTTGGATCGCTCTCTGGTTTTAGCCCATAAACACCCTTAGTTTAAATGGTTTACTACCTCTTTTATGAGGTGAATTCCTCCAAGACTTGATCTTCCGTAATTACAAAGTCTTGGATGGTTTATAGATTTTATTATTAGCTAAGATTTTGAGAAGAGAACCTAGAATTTAACTCCGTATTAGCCTTTTAGCTGGCGATAAATGCACTTTAGCGTTGGACGGATGCCCAAGTGCAAATACACTCATAGCTGGCCTAAAAAAGAAAAAAAAATTTTAAATCAAGACATACTTCGATACAAGCTCGTAGTCATAGTTTTTCGTATAAATTGTCTTTAATTATCATTTTGCTTTTGAATTACATCCTAATTTTAGATCATAATTAACCCTCTTTGACAACATAAGTCGACAATGAAATCACATCCTAATCATAGTTTTTCCTCTAAACAGTCTTTAAATATCATTTTGTCATTGAATTACATCCTAATTTTAGATAATAATTAATCATCCTTTTTCCTAGATAAACAGTCTTTAATTATCATTTTGTCTTTGAATTACATCCTAACTTTTTATCATAATTAACCCTCTTTGACATAAGTCGGCAATTAAATCACAGTGGTTTAAAGAACATAATAATGGTTTCATTTGAGTTTCCATACTCGTTTGTCTTAGCTTCATGTGAATATATCGAAAGTTTGGGCTTTGTCAGCAGTCATTGGGCGGTTTGCACTTCAGGAAGATCTTGATTTTTATTCTATTAATTGAACTGTATTGTTACTAATAAAGTGAAAAGTTTGGATGTTTGACGCATTAAAGACAAAGGTGGAGACACCACAAGGGGCAAAAGGCCCATACATTATAATAATATTGTTCCTTGGAGTTAAATAAGTACATAAGCAAGCAGAAATGAAAACTTATATAAATTACAAGATTAAAAAAACCAAACATCATGAAATAACAACAAAAAGGAAAGAAGAAGATTGTCTTTATGTTTGTTATATTCTGCTCTCTCATTCTTGGCAGTGCTTGCCATGCCCATATATGAACCTTGCTGTCCCTTCTGTGTATACTTGAGTCTCATTGTCCAGCCTGACAAAATTTCCCGTTCAAACAAAATCAATTTTAATCACCCATATCAGTAAACTCAAGTCAAAGCACAAATAAATTGAATCAGTTTTAGACTTTTTTAATTTTAAGGCTTACGAATTTCGAACTGCTTTGCTTAAGGTAGAGACTGAAGAAAATGTTTTCCCATCCAGGTATCTGTTTTCTCCATTGATTCTCTGTTTCATTCGCTGGTCTAATTCTTCAGGACTCACAGCTAACGGGGAATCTGAAGCCTGTCATTTTGATCAAACTTTAATTTCAACTAACATAAATTCTCATATTGTGCTCAAAAAAGTTTGTTGCTTCTTGTTTCTAATATGCTGACAATTTCATTCATTATAATGCAATTTACTACATGCGTTAAGGGACAACTTCCTAGAAATTTGCAAACATTGTTTTTTTCTCTTTTTTTTTTTTTTTTTTTTTCCTTTTACAATGATGGTGGGCTAAGGCTTTACCATAATCCATCCCCAAGTATCAGCATAGGAAGGAATATGAGCTGAATACGGCACAACATCTGGCGCACATGAAAGGAAATTATTATGGCATCAAACACTGAGCTGACTTCATGCATTAAGCATCGCGGAAATTCGTAAAAGCAAAAGTAAATCTGTTAGATTGAGGCTACTTAATTACATTTGAAAACCTGCCGTAAAGTGTTATAGATGCAAGAAAATACTTCAGTGTGGCTGAAAATTCCAGCTGGTCCAGCCTACAAATTTAGAATAAAATGACCCTCTGTTAATCAATCTTCTCTTCGATCGCTGTTCATAAGCATGCAAGCACGAGCACACATATAATTAATCATGATTAAAATTGGCTACCTGTGTGACAAAGATGCCGCCATGGTCGAGTCTCGGCTTAACTGTGAACTCATAAAACGATTTGGTGTAGAGTTTATAGCAAGGGCCCCCTTCGATTGGGTCTGCCAAGTCCCCAATGATCACATCGTAGCATTCTTTCCTGTTTTCTAGCTCGACCCTGGATGGTTGCATTCCAAATGTTCATTTTCACCCAAAAAAAAAAAAAATACAGCGACAATGGTGAATAGAAGAATGTTTGAATTAAACCTGGCATCATTGATAATAAGCTCCATTCTTGGATCGCAGAAAGCTTCTCTGTTAACTACTAAGTATGACTTGCAGAATTCCACCACCTCCTGTACCACCGATTTTTTTTATCACATGTCATAATTTCAGTGGTTATTATTTTTTCTTTTTTTGAAAAAAAAAAAACTATTTTTTCTCTAAATTTCGAGCGTGAAATTTGCAGAAGACAGATTCTCTCTTGTGCTCTCGCTTTCAACTAATCGTATTCTTTTGTCTTAGGTCGTATAAATATTTTAAGACAAAAGAGCTTTGGAATTCCCGAGTTCACACTTCATTGAAAGGGAATAATCAAAACGATGGAAAATTTTCTTTCCAATGGGCGAATCAAGAGAAAGTTATTTAGAATTTCCAAAGTAGTTTTCAAGACTTTTAGTTAAGCCAACCGAGCAGTTACATAGAAATGATAAGAGAAACATACAGAACAACCTAGGATGCAGAAAACGAAAGGTAAAAATTTTAAAAGAGAGAGAGAGAGAGAGAGAGATTCAGTTACAAAATCAACAGTTTACAAAGACATGATAATTTTTATTACCTCGTCAATGTCACACATGACAAGTTTTTCTACATTCTTGTGTCTAAGTATCTCTCTGGCGGTGGAGCCTTCACCTCCACCCATAATGAAGATGGCCTTTGCACTAAACTCGATTTCAGATAAAACCCAAACCAAGATTAGTTTTCGATAAAAAAATCTGAAAAAGAAAAAAAAAATACATACTTTGAATGATGAAGAAGTGGGGGATGAACAAGACATTCATGGTAGATAAATTCATCCACCTCTGCACTCTGAAGCTTTCCATCAATGACTAGAGCCTGTTGCACGAATTAAAAAAAAAAGAAAAATTGTTTAGCAGAGGAAGACAATATATACCCACAAAAAGAATTGAGAATGATCAATAATTATTTTTAAAAAATCATCTTATAAACAAAAAAATTATGCTTAATTTTTATCTTCTAAACCTATCTCTAAAAAATTTTAGAGATACTATTTACCTCCAATAATATTAATTGGAGGGGACATTCATCCCAAAAATATTCAAATCAAGTTAAAATAAATATTCTTTTGATTGTCCTCTTATCTTATCTTAAAAATTTTTTGTTTTGTAAAATGTTATACATTAAAAAAGAAAAATCTTAAATATATATATATATAGATATATATGAACCTTTCCAAAGGGCTTTGTGTCCAACAGAGCAATGTCTTGGTACTGTGTTGCTGCTGTATGCAATATGCTGTAATAGAAGTAGAACAAATGATTACTATAATACATTTTTTTATAGAAGTTTGTTCATTAAAAGATTAATCTATTAGTACTTTCTTATATCTTGTCTCACCTTTGGATGACCTGGATTTTGAAGCTTTTTTTTTCACCTTTATAAAAATGTATGAGCAGCCATTGTCTAAGGAAAAGGTTTAGTGGAGAGCAAGGATTTTGCTTATGTCTTTCGTAATCAATATGGGAAAGTGTTAGTACTACTTTTTTTCCTACTTCCTTGAAGCTTCTCTTAATGATTTTGTCTGTGTTTCTTGTCATGAAATTTATTAGAAAGATAAAATTTATATCAAAACATGGACCCTATATGCACCCTCCCTCCACACACACCAAAAAAAAATCCAACACAAATTAAGAAAAAAAAGGGAAAACAACAGGTTTGGAGTTCAAATTATAAAATGGGCTATAACACAACTCCAATGCATCAAATGTGAAAAAGAAATTTGATATAAAACTAGAGTCCTAATTATAATGAGAGAATTTATCCAAGTGAGTTTAACGATTACAAAAGGAAAAATAAAGGAAATTTTCATGATGTTTTCCGGATATTATATTAATTAATGGAAATAACATGCATGATAAAATTAATTAAATTATTGATAAATGTAAATGGATATATGGTAATAGTAGTACCTATTAAGAGCAAAAGACCATCTCAAATTCTCTTCAATCTCTTCCTCATACCAGCAGCTCTTTCTATAACCTGTTAATGGATGGCTTTTCTCATTAACTCCATTACCATTGTTCATCCCATTAGAGCAAGAAATATCACCCATTTTTCCTTAGCAAATAGCTCTCAAGGTACTCTTAATTTTTTCTATTCACTCAAAACCCAAGATAAAGAAAAAACGGAGAACTAGGTAGCCAAGGGATGAGGAGGAAAAGAAGAATGGAAGGCGAATATAAATGGGATGAGAAGGTGGCAAAAGGAACCCAAAAGAAACCATGATTACTTGATTAGGTTAGGGTATGGAAGAGTTATGAAAATCTTTCGAAATTGGTGTACAATAATTTCCTTTTTCTTTTTTTTCTTTCAAGTTTTTGGGCTGACAAAAGGAGTCCTAAAAGAATCCTCCTGGGGTTTCGTAATAACACACGAAAAGCTTATCGGGGAAGGCAATTTGTAATTCCTAAGGTTGATTTGGTCGCGTGGGTGTATTCATGTTGACATCTACGATTTCATCCTGTTCTTCCTTAAATAAATTTGTATATCATATTCTTTATAGTTTCTGTGCATACGTGACCATCTTTTCAATGTGAATTCACAGCCTATTTATTGTACAAGTGCGGTTTTAACTTGTTACGTATATGGATGGACTTTAAATTTCTTCAAAATTATAAATGTAAGATAACAAAAGAAAAGAAAGTCTAAATAAAACTATATTCATTGATTTTTTTCTTTATTCTCAATACATACGATTTTTCTATTTATGGTAAGTTCGTAAGTCTCATTAATTTTTTTTTACAAATAATTTTAAGAATGCACTTTTTCTTTTGTTGATTTTAAACATTTATTAGTTTAAAGATTTTACTTTATTTTATTCGTCTAAAGATTTTACTTTCTAAGTAATCTCCATGATCAAATTTTAGTAAACAAAGATAATAATATCTCCTTTCCACTAAATAAAACCTTACGAGTTTGTATACTGATCTGGCTTTACAATCTCAAATTTTAGTCAATGAGATGCTCTTTAGTTGTTAGAAATAGTACACGTAGTATAGACTAGTTTTTAAATTAAGAAAATTGAGTTAACGAAGGCAATGCAATTATATCCCGGATAAGTCATGTCCTAGCTAGCACGTTTAGAGTTAGATGTATAAGGTCAGCTCTCTCTCTCACAGCAGCCAAGCTTAGGGTGATGGCATGCAATGCATGCATGTTGGATAATGATGGATGGGAAGAAACATGGAACTATTTAGTCTTTGGACAGGGGAAAAGGGAAAAGGATAAAATATCATGATTATTGTTTGGGGAAGTGGGAGGTGACAATTGCCGAAAATTCTGGTTATCATTCCTTTGTTGTTTTTATTTTTGGTTGAGAAAATGTGTGCAAAATCTTGGTTGGAGATATAGAAAAGAGAGGAGAAAGGCGTGCAGTGGTGGTCATCATATCATATTCTCTTTGCTTGTGAAAAAGATGAAGTGAGAGGGGGGCGTGCTGCGCAGGCGCACTCATCATCACCACCGTCACCATCAAAATTCTTCTTCTGCTATAAGTTTTTTCTTTTCTTTTTTTAAAAAAAAATTAAAATTTTAACTTATTAGTATAAATTTGGATTAGAATTCATTTCGAAGGCTTCCTTAATTAATAACTATAAATATTGATAAAAAATTATTTAATTATTAATTTTAATATATTTTTATTAAAATTTTTAAAAATAATTTATCAGATCATTTTTCTCTTTAATATCATCTTAACCTATATCTAGCATTTCCCTATTTTAAATAATTTATTATTATAATTATTTATATTTATAGATTTTACTTATTAATTATAAAAAATCATTTTATAAAGAGTTGGTTTAATCAATGTCTAGAGACATTAAATATTATTTATTTACTATTTTTAAAAAATTTTATTTTAATGCATTACTTTTATTAAATTTTAAAAAATAAAATATTAATTATAATTTATATATATATCATTTTAATAAATATTATTTGATATGTATTAACATTTTTACTTATAGATAATGATGATAGATATATTAAAAAAATATTAAACAGAAAAATAATTCACGGGTGATAGAGGGAACCAGACCGTATAAAATCTTACCTTATCTACTTGTAGATAATGTTGAGTTCCAGTTTCAGCAATTTATGCAGTCCTTTAGCCACTAGTCAAAAGAT